>VZTH01000337.1:0-15006 GCA_013397815.1 Aleadryas rufinucha
GGGAAGGAATTCCTGGCTGTGAGCATCGTGAGGCCCTGGCACAGGGTGCCCAGAGCAGCTGTGGCTGCCCCTGGATCCCTGGCAGTGTCCAAGGCCAGGCTGGACATTGGGGCTTGGAGCAGCCTGGGACAGTGGAAGGTGTCCCTGCCATGGCAGGGCTGGCACTGGATGATCCCTAAAATCCCTCCCCTTCTGGGATTCTGGGATTCTCTGGCTGCTTTTCTGTTTGAACCTGTGATTTCTTCTCCCCTCAAAGCGCTTTCCTCCTCCTTTGCCCAATCCTCAGCCCAGGCAAACCTCGTGTCGTGGCTGTTGTGGTTTTTGGCACATCCTAGTCCCAGGCACATCCATGGCATGGTGCAGTGTCCTGGGAACTCAGAAAAATCCCTGGAAGACCTGGATTTTGCCTCAGTCCCTCTCCTTTTTAGCAGCATTGTCTTTCATTTTGGAGCAGCCCGAGCCTGGCTCCCTGTCTGGGCAGGTGCTGGACTTTTTCCAGGGACACAGGGAATGGCTTCCCACTGAAGAGTAGGGTCAGATGGGATATTGGGAAGGAATTGTTCCCTGGGAGGGTGGGGAGGCCCTGGAATGAAATTCCCAGAGCAGCTGTGGCTGCCCCTGGATCCCTGGCAGTGTCCAAGGCCAGGCTGGATGTGGTTCTGAGCAACCTGGGATAGGGAAAATTGTCCCTTCCCATGGCAGGGGGGTTGGAATGAGGTGATCTTTACGATCCCTTCCTTCCCAAACCATTCCATGGTTCCAGGAGCTGGGAACAAACACTGTCCGTGCCCTGTGGAGCCCTGCTGACCCCTGGGCACGGCCACAGGCAGAGGCTCCAGCTCCAGGCAGCAGGGAAGCTGTGGATTCCCTGGAAGAGCAAGCAGGAAAAGCGAGGAGCACTTTTATCCCCATTCCAGCAGTGAGGAATCCCAGCTGCAGCGGAAGAGGATCGATCCCAGCCTGACAATTCCTTTCTCCAGCAGCTCTCTGAGCACGGCAGCTGCCCTGGGACCGCTCCCTCGGAGCTGATTTGCTCGGAGCAAGGACTCTCCGTGCTGCCATCCCACTAATGCAGCTCCCATTGATCCCAGAGCTCGGAAAAGCCCCGGGGTCACTCGATGGAGATGCAGGAGGGGGAACAACGCTGCCATTACCAACCTGAAACCTGCCAACCTCCCCCAGAGAAAGCTCCGTGGCCTCAGAGATGGACAGGGCTTCGTGCTTAAAGTCCAGCCTGTGGAAAATGTGTGGCTTTGCCAAAGGTTTTCCTTCGGTTCCTCCCTAAACTTCAGGGAACTGATGTGGACACACACAGAGCTCCGAGCACTGCCCCAGCAGAGAGCTCTCGTGGCTCTGAGCCTTCCAGGCAGCTGCTTCCCTCCTCCTTCCCTCTCCAGAACCTCCTCCCTCGCCCTCCCCGCACGGCAGGTTCAGTGGGAAAAGGCAACAGGAATTTAGGATCGTTCCTTGCATCCTTTTTCCGAGCCCAAACCCTGCCCCGGTGCTAAAGGCTCGCAGGGAATTCCCACCCCGTGGCCAGAGGCTGCAGCTCTCCAAGGGGACTCCCAGGAATATCATCAAGGGAGGGAGGAAAGGGGGCAGAGATGAAGGGAATAACGATTTGGAGAGGCTGTGTGGAAAAAATACGGTGGGAAAAACATCGGGAAGCAGGATGGGGGCAAAAAATGTGGAGAGACGCAGCATTAAGGTCATGGTAAATTTAAAAAAGTCTATTTTTAATATCTTTTCCTGCTCCTAAAGGGTTTTTTGGAAGGGAACAGAGACTGATTCAGCCGGATGAGGGTTTCTGCACATGACTGTGCTGGAAAAGGCTCTCCTGACAGCGATTGTGAGCCACTGATTTGCAGCATCCTCGCTCCTGCTCAAGTTCTCTGGCCAGCCCTAAGCCTGATTTATCTCCCAGCAGGATTTTATTCTGATGACAAAATAGCTGCTCCTATTGGAGCTGGGATATGGGGACAACAAATAGAGATACCCCCCAAAAAATCAGTGTATTTTGACCAGAACCCCACGAGCTCCGAAGGGCGGCACCGAAAAATAAACGGCAAAATAAAAACAAAATTTCACAAAAAACACAAAACCAACAAGAAAAAACCCGCAGGGCAAACAGATCTCTCGAAACTACGCAACCTTTTCATCTCCAGAGGTACTTTGTTTTCCCTAAACAACCTTCTGGGAAGCCCTTTTATCGGGGCAAAACAAAAACCCCCGGGGAAAACGCTCCGAGGACGGCGTCTGCCTCGTCCTCGCCGCTGCAAAAACGGCCGAGAGGAGCCGTGCAGGACCAAAAAATAGATTTATTGTTATTGGACTGAGGGCAGTGGTTCAGCACTTGGCATGGCCACTGTTTACAGCGGGAATGCTCCCGGAGACAGGAAGTTCTCCGAGCCCTCTGCCATTATTTTTCTCCTGTTGACGCGCTCGGAGCGGGAGGTTTTTCACCCCGGTGAAACTTTCAGAGAGGGGGTTTTTGGGAGCTGGCAGAGCCACTGCAGCCGTGCTCAGCTTCATCCCACAGGATGGGTTTGGGGAGTTCAAGCCCTGTGTGGAGCTGCATCATCCATGGGGTTAATTCCACAACTGTGGATTCCTAAATCCGGCTGCTCGGAGCAAGCCCAAGGCACCTCAGGCACTGGGAAAGGCTTTTTCTCTCCCCTTCTCCTGCCATTACATCCCTGTCAAGGTATCCATCCTTTTGGAGGGCTGGGTTTACTGCTCAGCCTCATCCCACAGGATGTTTTTTGGGATTCCAACCCTTGTGAGGAGCTGCATCATCCATGGGGTTAGTTCCATGATCAGGGATTCCCAAATCCGGCTGCTCAGAGACAAGGAGCACCTCAGGCACTGGGAAAAGCTTCTCCTCTCCTTTCCTCCTGCCACTGTATCCCTGCTGAGTTTCCATCCCTTTAGAGGGCTGGGTTTGCTGCTCAGCCTCATCCCACAGGATGGGTTTGGGGAGTTCAACCCCTGTGAGAAGCAGCATCATCCGTGAGGTCAATTCCATAATCATGGATTCCCAAATCCAGCTGCTCGGAGCAAGCCCAAGGCACCTCAGGCACTGGGAAGGGGTTTCCCTCTCCTGTCCTCCTGCCACTACATCCCTGTCAAGGTTTCTATCCCTTTAGAGGGCTGGGTTTGCTGCTCAGCCTCATCCCACAGGATGTTTTTTGGGATTCCAACCCCTGTGAGGAGCTGCATCATCCANGGGCTGGGTTTGCTGCTCAGCCTCATCCCACAGGATGTTTTTTGGGATTCCAACCTCTGTGAGGAGCTGCATCATCCATGGGGTTAATTCCACAACTGTGGATTCCCAAATCCGGCTGCTTGGAGCAAGCCCAAGGCACCTCAGGCACTGGGAAGGGGTTTCCCTCTCCTGTCCTCCTGCCACTGTATCCCTGCTGAGTTTCCATCCCTTTAGAGGGCTGGGTTTGCTGCTCAGCCTCATCCCACAGGATGTTTTTTGGGATTCCAACCTCTGTGAGGAGCTGCATCATCCATGGGGTTAATTCCACAACTGTGGATTCCCAAATCCGGCTGCTTGGAGCAAGCCCAAGGCACCTCAGGCACTGGGAAGGGGTTTCCCTCTCCTGTCCTCCTGCCACTGTATCCCTGCTGAGTTTCCATCCCTTTAGAGGGCTGGGTTTGCTGCTCAGCCTCATCCCACAGAATGTTTTTTGGGATTCCAACCCCTGTGAGGAGCAGCATCATCCACAGGGTTAATTCCACAATTGGGATTCCCAAATCCAGCTGCTCAGAGAAGGAGCACCTCAGGCACTGGGAAGGGGTTTCCCTCTCCTCTCCTCCTGCCATTACATCCCTGTCAAGGTTTTCATCCCTTAAGAGTGTTGGGTTTGCTGCTCAGCCTCGCTGGGATTGCACGGAAATCCTCAAATTAATGACCCAACCAAGCCACCCCGAATCAATTAAAAATAAAATCATCGCTCCTCGCCTCTGTTTTTTAGGGAAAAATCCCTGTTCAGAGCAGAACGGAGGGAGAAGAGTCCTCATCCTCTAACACACACCCAGGGCACAGCCCCTTCCTTTCACTGAGCCATGAAATCATGGAATGGTTTGGATTGGAAGGAGCATTAGAGACCATCCAGTTCCCTGGGCAGGGACACCTTCCACCATCCCAGGTGGCTCCAAGCTGGCCTCCGACATTCCCAGGGATGGAGCAGCCACAGCTTCTCTGGGAAACCCATTCCAGCCCCTCACCACCCTCACAGGGAACAATTTCTTCCCAATATCCAAAGAAAATTCCCATCTCCCTGCAGCCAAACCTCCCTCCTGCTGGCTGTAGCATCCTTCAAATGCCACATCATTATCAACCCAAACTCGAAATAAATCTTTTCTTTTAAACTCTATCAATTGACCTTTTTTTTTCCCCCTCCAGTTGATTGCTGTTTATGGGATTTCTCCTATTTCCATCCCATCTGGCAAACTCTGCTTATTGTGCCTCCAGGAGCTGATCCCACGTCCCCTGCAGCATTCCAAAGGCTTGGATCAGAACCTGGACGCCTGCTTAATACTGGTTTTACGACCCTGCTGAAGAGCAGCATCCTCTGTTTTGCACATACTTTTATAATTCCGAGTGCATTTAAGTCAAAAAAAAATGAAATCAACTTCAACCAAGGGCTCGAATAACGCGGCCACGAAGCGAAGCTGCACAGAAGGAGCAAAATTCTCGCTTGGGAAGACCGATAAAAATAATTGGATTTGGAATCCCGGCCAGTTATTTTGGAGTATTTTTGAGATTTTGTCTTGAAGTGGATTTTTTTTTCCCTGAGGATGATATCCAGAAGGAAGAGTCCCGATGGCAGAATTTGTGCTTGGTGAATTCCCTCGTGTTCTACACCCGCCTCGGCTCGGCAGAAATCGAAAAATCCCACAAAATTTACTGATCCCTCTAATCCTGAGGAAATACAAGCGTGGATTTAATTTTCCAGCCTTTCCGAGGTGCAGTTTTTCAAACCCTCCTGGAGCTCTCAGGTTTAGATTGAGATCTCCTGCAGCGAGCCAAGACGCTTCTCCACCAGCTACTCGTAGGGTAACCCATTAATAATCGTTTTCATCTGGAAAACATGTTTATTTGTTGGGATTTTTGGAATCTGACGTCCTACAAAGGAGATAGGAACTGGGATTAATGATTCCACGAGGAAAATATGTCGTGCTCCCCAAGCCACGGAGCTCTCCCTCTCCAAAATAACTATTTATTCTTCATTTCAGCCAATGAACTTCTACGGTGTCAGGCTTTTTTGCATCAGATCCATTTCATCAGAGTGACCTAAACCGGTTCTTTACCCACTAAAAAAAACAGGGATACGTCGCAGCAGGAGCAGTTGGGAGCTTGGAATGTTCGTGAACGGAGGGCGAAAAATCAAGATTAATTTAGTTTTAAGCAGGTAATCAGGCCAAGGGGGGAGGCTGAGATTGGCTGGAGCTTTAAAAGGACATTTTTCTTTCCGAAACGCCTCGGTGGGGCTCCCGAGCCAGACGGGCAGGTTTGCCCAGTAGCATTCTCCAACTGGGCTGAGGAATCGGAGCCCTGGATCCCGGCCAAATCCAATGGAAATCTCTTTGGTTGAGGGAAAAAAAGTGCTAAATTGCTTTTCTACCACATCTCCAGGTTTTGGGTGACCTGTGATAGCTCAGCTCCCACTCTGGGTGTGAAGAAAATCCAGTGTTTGGGGTTTTTAACTCTAAACAAGGCTCAGTAGCACGGGGCAGCCTCGGGGTGTTGGACACGGAATGAGGCTGAAACTTTGGCTGATATTTGGTGCCGAATATTGATTAGAGGAAATCAGTCTCCCTGATCAGGGGGACTCACTGTGACCCTCTCAAAACCAGGAGGAAAACGTGGTTTGATAAAACACTGCTTGATAAAACCCTCTTGCTGGATTCCATGGAAGAAATTGAAACTATTTATGAAGAGCGTCAAGAACGGGAATTTCCTCCTCAGAAAGGACAGAGCTGTAGGTGCTGAGGGGATTTTGATGGGGGTGGCTAAACCCGATGATCACCACTCCAAACCACTCCTGATTGTCCATCAGGGATTTAAAACTGGGATTTTAAATGCCCTGATGGGCACGAGGAGCCTCCGCCGTGCCCCGAACCAAGGCGAACTCTCAGCCCCTGGCGCGGCATTATCACCGGTGGCACTGAGCTGATCCCAGCTCAAATATTCCACGGCAAACAAAGTTGGGGTTCATTTCCCTGCAGCCGAGTATCAAAGGCAGCAGCGGCCTTTGAAGCAGCCACCTTCTGCTGCAGGCTTTGTGCAAATGCCGCAGAACAGCAGCTCCGAGATCCCGAACAAAGGCAAACAATCCCCACCTTTGGAAAACAATCCCCTGGCGGAGGAGTAAACAAAAGCATCCATTAGTCACCGCCCCAAAGATGGGCAGCCCGGGCAGGTGAGGATGTTTAAGCTGGGAGCCTGACTAACAGCACGCAGCATTCCCAAATCCCTCCACTTCAAGGATTCCCAGGATCACACCTGGATACCCCGGACTGGTGTCCGTGGGCGAGCGAGCGGCTGCCGGAGCAGAGTTAAGGGCTCGGCCACGCTCCCTATTCCCAATAAATAAGGGCCTGCTTTGTCCCAGCTGCTGGATTTTGACCTTGAGGCTCCCCCAGTTGCCTGTTATGATTTCCAGCTTCATTACCATGGCCAGGAACTGAACTACAGGTTTGTTTTTATGAGCTTCTCCAGCGCTCTGCCAGCTATTCATTTGAATCTTCTAAACAGTCAGCTCTGAATCATAATGCAAATTCCATTTACTGAAAAGGTGGTACCTTTAATATACCAAATGACCACGTTTAATGACTGATACTTTTAGACATTACAGCATCCCTCATGTTTTCAGTAAATGGATATAATTTGCTCTGCATTACCCTATTATTATTCCTCGCTGGCATTACGAGGCGACGTTCTCAGCTGCGGGTGTTTTCCACCGAGCGCATTTGAAGGCGGCCCAAACAACACAATTTGAGAGAGAGCTGCCTCTGTACCCTCGGCTAAAAATGCTGCAGGACCCAGAGGAAAGCTGGATTTTATTCCTGAAACGTGTTTACTGCTCCGGCAGGGCCGCGCTTTTCCAGCGTTGGGGCGGTGTTTGTGTTGGAAGGGGATCCACGGGTGCTTTTCACTTCAAAGGCGAGGAAAGGCTGTTGTGTATAATCAGGAGAACTTCCTTGCTCTGCTGCCTGACACATTCCCATTGGGAATAAAAGCCAGAAGTGGGTCAGCTTTGGGACTCTCCTGAAACACGCTCAGGAATCCCTGTGAGGAGCCAGGACGCGGCTCCGGTGTCGCGTGGGAACAGAGGGAAGGGAAACAGTGAGGAAGGGTCAGCGATCCCTGACTGCTGAGGGACACCAGGGCACAAATTGCTCCCAAGTGAAACCTCCTGAAGTTCAGGAGACTCTGCCCCGGCACTGAATTGTCCTGGAATAACGCTGGAACACCGTAATGTCCGTTCCAATTTGAAAGACGAACGCAACAGAAAAATACAGAATAAAATCCCACACGGATTCACACTGGGAACGTGATGGGTTTTCATCCCTGACCCTAAAAGAGAGAGGCTGCTCCTTCTGCCGAGCTTTTTCTGAGCCACAATCTGCTGCCTTCTCTTTGGGGGTACGACTGAACCTCCCAGAAATCCCCTCACCATTCCATTAATTCATTTTAAGTGCTTCTCTTGGCATTTATGGGATTTGAGAATAAGGAATGAAGTTTTAAAGGATCCTTCTGTTGTTTTTTTTGGATGAAGCTTTGTGCACCTGCCCACTCACGGGCAACGTTCTGTTTAGAGTTTCCCAAAACCCTTTTTATATAGTCCCAACCTAAGTCAGCTTCGACTCTTATTGGTTATTTATGCTCCAAAAGCCTTTTTGTTTATACCAGTGACTACTGGTCATGGCAGAGACACGATAAATCAGATTTTAAACCCCTCTGTCCTGCCTGGCCTCTCCCATCCACACTGCAGGAGACATTAATTAATGGGACTGCTGCATTTTGAGAGAAAAAAGATCAGAAAAAGAGCCTCCAGCAGGTCAGGAACCTGCAAAACTTTTAGATCTGTGCAGGAATTATTTGTGCTTTTAGCTTGGAGAGATTTTGCAGCGAGTGCTGGGGGAGCCCTGAGATGACCACGAGCTGAAAATTCTCATTTTAAATTGAAAATCTGCCACTTAAACCTAACCATGGGTAACGCTGTGCTGCCTAAATTAACAGGGGAGGCTGCCAGAGTTGAAATGTCACTCCCTGGGCGGTTTTAATCTTTTTCCCAACGAGATTTCACCCTTCAAAACCCGCAGTAACGCGGAAAACGGGCCGGGAGAACACGCGGGAACCCCTCCAGCTCATCCCGCGCCTTTCCAGTGGACCTCCACCACATTTCCCAGCGTTCCCTGGCGGATAACAAATTCCCAGATCCACATCCAGAGGCAGAAGACGGCCCCAGGAGGAGCTGGAGCCACCCCCACCCCCGTACCTCTGCCGCTCCTGCCCACGAAGCGCAGGTCGTTGAACCGCGCCACCTGGTTCTTCATGGCGGCCGTGGCGTTGCGCAGCTCCGCCGAGTAATTCTCGTCATTCCCGGCCATCACCGTCACCAGGGTCCCGTCGGGGACGTCCCCCAGGGCCACCACCTGCAACAGCAAGGAGCAGAACGCTCGGATTCCGTCGTTTCCTTAAAAAGCGACGGCGGGGGGTGAAAAACGGGAGGGGAAAGAATCCGCGGTAAAAATCTGGGTGGAGCGAGAGGGTGTTGGAGGAGGTGGGAATCGTCTGGGTGGGAAATCCTCTCCGTCTCCTTCCCCGAAACCCCAAAAAATTTGTTAGGCTCTAATCAAGGGTTGGCAGTTTGATGGTGGAATGTGAGTTCTGAAATGATCAATTCCACCCACACCCACTGCTAAATGGTGTCGTGGGGTCGGTTTGTTGCTGCGCTAAAATGTTTTCCAACCGGGACAAAAATTCTTCTCCCCGTTTCCTGGAGAGCTGAAGGACCTAAGGTTGGGAATTTTTAAAATATAATTACACTACCATAACTTAGATTATCTAAAATGCATCATTTTTACTCCTCCATGGTGGGTTTCCACCACTTGAAACCCGATTTTTCCTCATGGTTGGACAGAAATTTCTCTCCATTGATGCACCTCCGAAACGCCCGGCTCGGTGTGAAATGAAAAACGCTCTGAGACTAAAAATACACGAAATGAGCTTCCCAAAATCTCTGTAATTGTCAATAAATAAATTCAAGTCACAGCTCTCAATGGTTTGATTTATATCAGGAGCTCTTAACGGAGCTGCCCAAGCAGAAATCCAGAATTAGGCCTCAATCAAATGTTTAATCCCAATTTACTGAACAATTCCTTGTTTTCCTTCAGGAGCAAAAAGCAAATAATTTGCAGCCCTCACCCTCGAGTGGATGGATGGAAATCATGACCTGAGCTAAGGAAATCTGCCAAATTTTCCCAAAATATTTGTGCTCCTTGGTGCCAGCATCCATCAAGTATTTGGGAACTCGGGATTCACTGGGTTTTTGATGAGAGATACAAAGGTTCCTGAATTTAAATATTCTGGCTTGTTTCCACTCTTCACACTGGTTGAAGGATGAATTATTTAATTTTTATTGCATCTTCCTGAATTCCTCAAACAAATCCAACCTGCTGGGATTCCATGGATATCTGGGATCTCTCTCCATGTCCTCTGGCAAAAATCAGAGCTGGAATTATTTTGGCAGGTTTTCTTCAGAGCCCGTTGCTGCTTCCCCCGATTCCACAGCAGCAAGCCCAGCACTACCACCAAAAAAACCCCCAAAACCCCCAAAAAAACAAACCCAGAGATAAAAATCCAGCTTGTTTTTAATTCCTCTTTCGCCCTCTGGAAGAGGAACCAGCCCTCGCTGCGTCCTCTGAGTTGCAGCTTGAGATTTTTCCTTCCTCTTAACGTTTTCTGACTTCAGTCCAGGCTGTTCCAATTGGCTGAAGTTTGTCACAACCTGATTTTATTTCTCTTTTCTGACCTGTTTGTTCTTTAAAAACGGGATCAACAGCTCCTCTGCTTGATCCATCCCTGATTTTTATCCCCCAGCTGCAGCCACCTCCCAAAACACGAGAGAATTCCCCATTTTCAGGTATTTCCCAGCTTTTTCTCCACGGGAGGCTGAGCTTTTCACTTCTGCGCTCTCCCTTTGCTCACCCCTAACCCTGATTTTCACTTCCACATGCAAAGCTCAAATCTCTGGGTCAAAATTCCCTCTTTACATCTCTATTTCAACTTCCTCTTTCCCCGTTCCTCCCCGGCCCTGAATTTGGGGTTTTTGTTCTCCTCTCTGTGCTGTAATTTGGTTTTTGGGCCTGCTCTCGGCTCAGCTTTTCAGATTTCCCTGATTTTGGCAGAAACGAGGCCCTGCTGGAAATGCTGAAGCTTGGAAATCTTCACAAAATCAGCAGCTCTGCAGCCAGTTCTTAAAAATTCCTGCAAAACCTTAAAGCATCCACATCTAATAGGGGGGGAAAAAAAGGGGAAAGGGAAAATCAGGGCATTACCCTGCCGTGCAAATATTTAATTTAAGGGAATTTCTGCCAGGATTTGAAGCTTTCCCCGAGTTTTTCGTGGATCCAGGGCCAGTTGTCTCGGACAGAAATATTTGAAAGCTTTCAGATCCCACCAGAGGCAACCTCGGCGCTGGAAAACGGGAAGAGAATCTTAGAAATGAGTCAAAAACTGACCCAGCCCAGAAAAGAAACTGGACTTGAAAGTGGCAGACAATAGAAACAGAAATACAAATATTTACATTAGAAAAAAGACTAAACAGATAAGCTGGGACTCGTTGCTGCAGTTATCAAGGACTTTGTTGGACTTTTTATCTCTAAAAATTTGTATTTCCTGAGGAGCGAGAAGAGAATCAGGGCTGCAGTGCTGTGGGGTATCTAAATCCACATCTTCAATTAATCCAAATTAGTCTCTTAAATTAAGATTTGGATTCTTAACGGCACTTGGACAATGAATTTACACAGAACCTTATTGGTTATTGTGGATTATTTCCTAAGTTTCTGAGAATTGTTCTTAAATTCAGGAAAAAAACAATGGAAATGGATCATTTTAGTTTGAAATGACAGCCCGACCCTGCAGATCAACCATCACGAGTGGATTTTTCTAAATGTGAGGAGAAAATTCTCTGTCTCTCTCTTTTTATCCACACAGTGAATAAAAATAACAAATACTTGATAAAACCCAGCGCTTTTGGTCGGATGCAAATAAAATTTTGGCAGCACAGGAACGATCTGATCCGAATTATTTCGGTTTTCCCCGGGCCAAACGGTCTGAAAAATCCCGATTTTTTAAAAAACACCTCTGCAAATATTTAATATTTAGTAGAAAACCGCTGAGGTGTGGCGAATCATTTCAGGATTTATTTCCCAGCCGTCCATGGAGAGAGAATTCAGGGATGAAGACGAGGAACTCCGGGTGCCCTGGCCAGCAGGTGCCTCTCATCCCACCCTTCCAGGCTCTCCTAATGAAACCTTTTCCCACTTTTTGGGCCGATTGGATTAATTTTTTTCCCCCTCCTGGCTATTTCCAGGTTCAATTATCCCAGTATTCCAACCTCCTGAAGAAGCTGCGCCGGGAGCGGGGCGAACACTGAGGCTGCGGGCGAGGGTAGAGGAGGGAAAGCGGCTGCGGGCATCTCTGAAACCCCCTGGAATTTTTTTCCAGGGGCAATTCCCACATCATCAGGCCATTCCCAGCTGCCAGGGGGGACAGCGGGAGCGGGATGGGGCAGGAGAGGGAAGAGCCACCTCTCCTGTCCTTCCTCCGCCGCGCCGGGAGGTGACCTGGACTGGGATCCCCCAGGAAAAAAAAAACCGGGATTCCTCTTATCTCCCTTCCCGGCGGGGCGGAGCGGCTTTCGCTCCCGGACTTCTGCCTTCCAGGAGGAAAACTTCCCGGGTAATTAACAGCAGCCGCCTGGTGCGTGGGTAAAGTGTAATAATTAATCTAAATGTGGGAATTTAGGAAGTGACCCCGTGATCAGCTCTTCCCTTTGGCCCCGGCTCTTATCTGCCTCCAACAAGACCAGACATAATAAAACTTTTCCCCAAAGCCGCCTCGTCAGCTTTGAGCTGATTCCCTTCCCCCTCGTTTCTCCTCTCCCCGAAAGAGAGGGAAGACTCGAGTCTGGTGGCCTTGGACACAAAAAAAGTTGTGCCGAGGCAGCCGGGGTTTAGCGGTGACCGCAAAAGAAAGCCCGGGCTTGACAAATCCCGAGCCTAAATCAAAGCCCGGGGCTCCCAGGAGCTGCGTGTCTGTGCGGCTCCCGGCTCGGATTAAAGGAGAACGACAAGAATTATCCTTTCCTCCCCTCGCTCGGGAGCCAATCTGCAGCAGCAGCGAGAGAAAAGCAGCGAGTTCAGGGAGGCAGCGACAGCCCCGAGTGAGAAAAGGAGCGGGAGCAAAGGGGAGGATGATTTTACTCCAAGGGAGGATAATTTTCCTGGGAGCCGGGTAACGGGAAGGGAGGAAAGCGCCACGAGCATCCCCCGCACCGCTCGGCAAAGCCCCGGTGGCCCGGGACAGGAGGGGGCCGGGATGTGCTCTCCCATCCCCTTCTCCCCATCTTTTTCCCGGATTTTACTTGGATTTAGCAAGGGACTCTGGAAACCGGGGGCAGAACTCCAAGAGGTCTGCCCGGGTTAGGCCGCGACTTTTGCTGTTATGAAAACCAGCCAGTAAAAGAGGAAATGTGGGGTTTGGGGATTGTCGCTGCGTTGTTTTGTGGTGTTTTCTCCCTCCCAGAGTCCCTGGCAGGGGGAAACCCGGGGCCGGGGCTGCGGGCGGGTGTCCCCGTGGGTGGCAGCGGGGACAGACGGACAGAGGGACAGACGGACAGAGGGACCCGCCACCGCCCTGGGCGACTTCTGGGGGATCCCAGGGGCTCCTTCAGTTCCGGGCCGCCCGCCTCCATCTGCGGCATCTGCTCCGCAGCGCAGCCAAACTCCGCGGGTTTGGCTTTTTAAAAGTTTATTTCTTTCTTTTTTTCCCCCTCCTTGAGCAGATCCGCCTCTCCCTGCCGGAGTTCTGAGCGGGGAGAGGAGAGAGGGAGGCAGCGGCTGCACGGAGCTTTCCCAACCCTGAGCGTTCCCCCGGCTGCCACCGCTCCTGCCCCGAGCGCGGCCGGGAGCGGGAAGGAGGGGAAGGATGGAAGGAAGGAAGGAAAGGGTGGAAGGAAAGAGGGAAAGGATGGAAGGAAGGGAAGGATGGAAGGAAGGAAAGGGTGGAAAGAAGGAGGGAAAGGATGGAAATAAGGGTCGAAAGGATGGAAGGAGGGAAAGAGTGGAAGGAAGGAGTGAAAGGGTGGAAAGAGGGATGGAAAGGCTGCAAAGAAGGAAAGGATGGAAGGAAGGATGGAAAGCATAGAAGGAAGGAGGGAAAGGGTGGAAGGAAGGAGGGAAAGGATGGAAGGAGGAAAGCACGGAGCCGCCGCGGCATCCCCACCGGAGCGAGCCGGGTGCGGATCCGAGCCCCCATCCCCGGGACGCGCATCCTTCCCCCATTTCCCCCTCCCCGTGCCCACCCACCCCTGCCCAAAACCTACCTTGAAGGCGATGGGCAGCGTCTTGTTGCAGCGCCAGTGTGTGGGCAGCACGGAGCAGAGGAAGTTGGGGCTGTCGGTGCGCACCAGCTCCCCGGGGTGATCCGCCAGGACCTCCACCATGCTGCGGTCGGCGCTGCGCAGCTTCCCCGGCAAAGCCCCGCTGTGCTCGGCGCCGGGCAGCGGCAGCGGCTCGCTCATCTTCCCCGGGCTCAGCGTGGTGGAGGGCGGCGTGAAGCGGCGGCTGGTGCTGGTATCTACGGGGATACGCATCACAACAAGCCTTTAGGGCCACACACCTCCACTGAGTTCCTACAGAGCGGCCCCGCGAGCGCAACTCCTCAGCGAGCCGCTCTCTGGGGACCAACATAAACGGGCGCAGGCTGAGCACCCGCGGCGAAGTTGGTCCTGCGCCGGGCCCCCGAGTTAATTTTTCGCCGACAGCCTTAACTCTCGGCTTCCTGGCGAGGCGGAACAGATCCCGTTAATCCGATAAGCGCGAGGGTCGTGCGGGCGCGGCTTTACCGCGCATCGAGTCCGCGGCCGGGACGCGGAAAGTTAGCGGGGACAAAGCTCATCCCAAACTCCCCGCTGGGGAAAATAAAACCAGGGAGGCGAGCAAGCACGAGACGCGGTCAGAAACACGCGCGGAGCCTGCGCTTCCCAGTTTCTTCCAGGTGATTTCTCTCCCGTCCCAAGAGAAACCAAAACGCGCCGGCGTCTTCCGGAGGCAAAAATCGCTCTTTGAGAGAAATTCGGGGTTGTTCTTCGGAGGAGGCGGATCGCGAGCTCGGCTTGCTGATCAAAGGTCAGCTGGCTACAACTGGATATAAATTCACGGCCACACACTCACGCACACGCACATCTACCGGACTTCATCAAATATTTACAATAGAATCTGTAGAGGATTTAAACACAACAGGAATCCATTAATGTTCTCCGCGAGATTTTCTTTCTCTTTTTTTTCTTTCTTTCTCTTTTTTTTTTTTAAAGCAGCCTTGAAAATGAGCTTCAGTAGTTCGGTTGGCGTGGCTCTAAGAGCGCTCGTGTCACGACCTTTCAATCATTCTTGCGCAAAGAGGAAAAAAAGGAAAAGAAAAATAAAAAGCATGTTAAAGCTCAGCGCGTGGCATTCGAGCTTCAAATCTCTCTCTTTGGACTCGGCTTTGGTTTAACGCCTTTCATCAGTTTAAAGAAAAGTCCCAGCCGGTCGCGAGCGCCGAGGCTTGAGACGTCCAACAGCTGAAAACTTGGGGTTGGGGATGTTGGTTAAATTGTGGGTTCTCTCTGTGGTTTTGTGTGTGCAACAGCGCTCTCTCTCTCCCACTCGCGTCCTCCTCAGCAGTCAAACCAACAGTCTGCAACAACTTCGGCGCTCGTT
>VZTH01000338.1:0-38067 GCA_013397815.1 Aleadryas rufinucha
ATGGACAATATTAGGGAGGTCTTTCAGTAGTGTTACCCCTAATTAAGTGCTTCAAACAGTACACAAAATGTATTTAATAAATCTCAAGACTTTCATGATTATGCAGTTATCTTGAGAAAATGATGAGATTAACATCTGCATGAACAATTCTGGCTCCATCTTTTGACCTGACAGCTAATTAACGGTACTGGGGTACGAGGGCAGAGTCGCCTTTCTTTTTTGAGAACCACACTGTGACTGTCAGTGATGTGTGTGTGATCAAAGCTCCTTGGCACAGGCCAGGTACTCCAAAGTTTCTAAAATTCAGAGAACCTCTGTAAATCAAATCAAATTTTCTAGAGAAAATTGGCAGGGGTGATCTCACCAAATTTCAGATATCCTAAAAAGAAATATCGAAGTCCAAGCTATTTTCCCTGCTCTTTCTTTAGATATAATGGAGAGAGACTGTTCTATGGATTTTTAACAGACATTTGCAATAAGATGGGTAGAAATAAATGTAAAAGTAACAGTAGGGGTAGCAAGAACCCAGAAACGTTGCAGGAGGAGGTGTTTTGCAACAAGAGCCACAAGCACTAATTCTGCAGAACAACACAAGTGGCAGCTGTGTCTCTCAGAGAGCCAGAATTTGCTCTTCAGACGGTTTTCTAAAATATGTTGGCACCTTTCCAAACCCACCCAGAAAGTCATTAGGAGTCCAAACCATCTCAGTTTGGTAACATATTCCACTGGGCACTGTTGTGTGAACGTTTAGCAGCTGCTGCTTCTGAGCAGCTAACAGCCAAATCACTATGTTCAACATCCATAACTTTTGGAAATATGTTTTTAAGTCTCTTTCCTTTTTTTTTTTTACATATTTTTTTCTGGTTTGTGTTGCTGATATAATTCAAAATGTTCCTGGCTTTCCTTTGCATAAGGTCCACTCAGAAGTGGAATTTCTCAGATGCCTCCAGGCCCTCAGAAGGAAGCATCTGGAGATATCTTGACTTTATCTACACTGCTAGGCCATGAGGGCAGGGAAAAAGAGACAGAAGCACAGATTCCAGCCCATATTTTGTTTCTCCCAATGAGAAAGGGAGGTCCACTTTGAGACTGAAATGACTGCTCCTTTTGGTCCTGAGGGCTCCTTATTTGTCGAATTGCAGAATGGTTTGGGTTGGAAGGGACCTTAAAATTCATCTCATTCCCCCCCCTGCCATGGGCAGGGACACCTTCCACTAGCCCAGGATGCTCCAAGCCCCATCCAACCTGGCCTTGGACACTTCCAGGGATTCAGGGGCAGCCACAGTTTCTCTAGGCAACCTGTGCCAGGGCCTCACCACCCTCATAGGGAGAATTTTCCCCTCCTTCCCTACAAAAGAATCACACAGGGTTTAACCATATGAATGCCACCATAACTGATTTTATTAAAGGAGAGGAAAGAAATCATTTCCACAGTGTTGCCTGGTTCATGTTTGTGATGTTTACTTCACTGCAAGGGAAGATTGTGACAGCTTTTCATTGCAGCAGGAACTGGTGCCACCAGGAGCAATGGGATCAGGGGGATTCCCAGAAGCCGTTCAGTAGAAGCAGGAAGGATTTCCAAGGAGAATCCAGGGGCTCTTCAGCTATTCCACCCCCTGCATGGTGAAGAGGAGAGAGTCTCAGGCTACCCACCTGTAGGTTTTCTGCAGAGATGTTCTCCCTGTCTCACGACATCAGAGCAGAGGCTGCCATGGGATATGAATTCCCCCTCTATGCCAGCAGGTTTGGCATCAGGAGCTGTGCCTTTAAAATGCTGCTCTGGAGAAAGGATAATGAGATACGAGCCATTCCTACAGCAACCCCTGCGTTTCTACTCACTTTCTGCAGCAAGAATATCCATTCCAACAACTTCCAATCCAGTAAAACGGGCGACGACAAATCCCTCGGA
The DNA here is from genome assembly GCA_013397815.1 of Aleadryas rufinucha. Lineage (NCBI taxonomy): Eukaryota > Metazoa > Chordata > Aves > Passeriformes > Aleadryas > Aleadryas rufinucha. The sequence goes on from VZTH01000338.1 coordinate 1,910, forward strand.
AGCAGCGCCCGTTTTGGGCCACACAAGAATCACCCAGCCTAGGAAACACGAGCTGTCCTGCACAGCACAAAGAGAAGACTCATTTACCATGAAAGTGAGAAAAAGTGAATACATTCTTCTTTACTCCCCTCACTCCTTACCTGCAGCCCCTTGGAGCATCAGGAAGAGGACAACCAGGAGCATGTGAAGGATCCTCATGGCCGCAGCTGGGATGTGAACTCCTTACCTGCACTGAGCAGAGAGCACGAGGTTGGACAGCACTGGACAGAAGATTCCCTCCTGACCAGGAGATGAGGAACTGCTTAAAGAATGTGCCTGGAGACACCAAAGCCAAAATCTTTGTCCAGTGGGTTTGGACAAAGCACATGGTGAAAAATTCCTCCTTGGAGATACTAACAATTTCAAGGAATGCATCTCTAAACTATTAATCGCTGCTTTAAGCACAGATTCAGACTAGAAATTCCTGGACTTCAAACCTGAGTTATTCTGGGATTCTATGGTGTTTGGGTGCTGGTTTTCATTTTTGTTTCTTCTTCTGATTTTGGTTTTACTGCAGTGAAAAAAAGATATCCCACACCCGTTCAGCACCAGGTAGGTTACTCTGGTACCAGCATAGGCCAACAAATTATCCCCCTTCCACACACTGAAGTACACAAAGAGTTCAGAGAATGAGCCATTCATAATCCTTAGGAAAGTCTAAAAAACGACATCTCTATTTTTTTAATATGAATTAAGGTGGCAACTCATTCAAAGTGCTACTGCATTCAGGCAAGATGTGGCTCAAAATGCAAAGCTCAGCTGCTGTGCTGGCTGGGTGTCTGTTTCTGGAGGAAAAGAGACGTTTCTGTCTCTGATGCCTCAAGAGAAGGTTTCCAGGTCTCTGTTCCTCTTGGAGGTCAGCAAACCCAGAGTCCTCCTGGAAGCCCTGCAAGCAGCCGACCCGTGGTTCTATAGAACACGTACACACGGGAGGCACTTGCTGGAGTAAAGAGAAGGAAGGGGTTAATCAAAGCAGAGATTTGAGAGCAATGAAAGGAAAAGATATTTATAAAGATGGAGAGGTGAGGGTGGCTCTCCAGGACCAGGCAGAGTTACCTGTGGAGGAGGTGGAGGATCACTGACGCTTCTGTTCTCCCATGGGTGCACCAGAACCAAGCACTCCTATAAAGGGTTGGGGATGTGCCAATGCAGTCACAGGCCAATGAGAAGAAAAAGCTTTTTCCAGCCTGCATTTTGTTTCTTCCAATGAGAAAGGAAGGTCCACTTTGAGACTGCTTTCACCACAAAGCCCCTGATCTTTGTGCAACCCATCTTAGACCATCCAAGTTTGTGTAAGACACGTTAGACCACAGGGTGATGTAAAAAATACCTGGGAACGTGCAATGAGGGCTCCTTCTGATCCTGAGGGCTCCTTGGTTGTAGAATCCCAAAATGATTTGGGCTGGAAGGGACCTTACAGATCATCCAGTTCCACCCCCTGCCATGGACAGGGACACCTTCCACTATCCCAGGTTTCTCCATCCAGCCTGGCCTTAAACATTTCCAGGGATGGGACAGCCACAGCTTCTCTGGGCAACCTGTGCCAGGGCCTCACCACCCTCACAGGGAAGAATTTCCTCTCTTTCCCTAGAAAAAATCATTGGCAATGTCATCAGCTTCCCCTGGTGATTGCTGAGGTGCTTTACAGATCTTCTGGACCAAGGAGCCAGGAGAACCAGAAACCTTGATGCCTAGGAGGGATGCCAAAACTGGGTAAGGAGGAGGACAGGAAAGGGCTGTGGGAATCTGGGTGGATTTTAAGAAATCTCAGTGTTGGGTATATCATCCTGAGGATATATCAGCTTTACAGCTGCTCGAGTGTCCTGAGTGAAAAGGCAGCTCAGATGTCCACCCTCAGGTTATCTAAATATAGAGTTTGTTTCCAGCTGGATGAACTCCTCATGGGATAAACCATGGCTTTGCAATGCAGTCAGTGAAGCACAGAGAAATATTACTGCTGCTCTAGAGGTGTAAAGCTGAATTTTTGCTCTCTGGTTCTTCAAGCAGCACTTTTATCCTCGTATTTCCAGGGCCTTGGAAGCAGCTGGCAAGCCCTCTGCTTGCTTGAGCCTTCTCTGAGCTGGGGGGTTTCTGTGGTGGGAGAGGTGCAATTCCCAGAGGGATCAGGGACAGCTCACTCCACATGGCTGCTGAAAACACCCAACAGCAGATGGGATTTCCAGGCAGGTTTTGGCCAAGTCAGGTCTGGGCAGTTTTCCACAGGGCAGTCCAAGGCCACTGGATGGACAGCAGGGCTGTTCCCACATGGATTTCATGCCAGTTTTTGCCAGGTGTGGAGGTGCTGTGAGGACAAATGTTGGGCAATCGTACCAAAGGTCTGTCATTTGCACAGAGGACACTGGAGGAAGAGGATGGCAGAGAGAAGGTGAAGGATCCTCATTGCTTCAAGTATCTGGGGACATCCCATTGTCACAGGTAAGCTGAGGTGACATATGGACACCCAGGGTTTAACCCAGTGACCTTCACACCAGCACCTAGAGTGATTTAGGGTGCTCTGGGCTGACCGAGATCCCCTCCTGGGGTTGGTGGAAAAGGGTCAGGAGAGAGGAGACCAAGCCAGGGAGAACGGATGGGACACAGGGACATCTCAGGCAGCACTTGTGTTGGTGTGGGCAAAGGAACTGAGACCTGGATGTTCACTGGGAACAAAGTCTGTGGTGTGCTGAGTGATAAAAAATCAACTGGGATTTAGAAGAGTCCTTCCCCATGTTCATATTAACAACATTTTATATAAAAATATACCTATTTGCTAGGAGGGCTGTGGCAAAACAGGAGAGTAAGAAATATCATTATAGAATAATTTTGATTTATAATAAACAATTACTCAGATTAATATCCTGACTATTCCTGAGTAAATCACAGGTTAGACTATCTGGATTATTCTTCTCTATTTTCATGTTCTTCAGCAAAGATAAAATATAAAGCAGTTGAGTAAATAATTCAGCCTTTGTTTCTCTTGGAATATTTATAGATTATATGCACAGGCATAAATAAAAAAATAAAAATAAATAAAGAAACAAACAAACAAATAAATAAATAAATAAGATTGCATATTTTGTCTGTATAATAGAAGAACATGATTTTTGGGGCTCCACACAGTACCCCAGGAAAAGGGAACTGAATAAGACATTCAGCTGTCCAAATGCCTGCAGGATACAATATTAATTGATTTGCAATATTCATTCTTTAAGTGCATGTGTTTAACTGCCAAGAAACAGGTGAGGGAAATGTATCACTTTTGTAATCCTGAGTGGCCCAAACAGTGCTTAGAGTCAATAACAGTATAATGGAATTAAAATGAGAGTTTAGTTATAGCATTTAAGATATTGAAAGGAAGTTTGCCATCAAGTATAACAACAAATAAAATCAATTAGTTGAAGATTTTATCCCAGTCCTGATGCATATTTGAGCTTGGGTCTGTTTTGTGCCACTTTGGGCAGGTGACACAGGCACAAAGTGAGAAAACAGGAAAAAAAGAGTAATTTTATCTTATTCTAAGATCTTTTTTGGAAGGTGACCCCAAAATCTCAGTTGAAAGCTCTGTGCCTCTAAAAATTTATTTATACATTTAATACTCACACTGACTATTTCTGCCTCTTTACATTCCATTACTCAATTATTTAAATTTTCATGTGGTTTTTTTTGAAGAAAAAAATTAAAATCCAAATAACAGAAACAAATGCTTCTCCATGTTATAAAGCAAATATACATATTCCATCAATTAAATTATACAAGAATAAGATTTTAAACAGCTGTCTTTTTTCTGGGGAGATTATTCAGTGCCCAGCCACCCTCTGGGCAAAGAACTCTTTCGGATATCCAACCTAAACCTCCCCCAACTCAGCTTCATTCCCTTTCCTCGAGCCCTGTCAATGTGATTTTGAGAGCAGTGACTGGTTCCTTGTCCATCACAGGAGTCCACAGCAGACTGCAGAACAGGGAGGGCTTTGAGTCTGGCCTGTCAGAAAACATCATTCACTCACATATCAGCGCTGGGAATCAAAAGACATCAGCATAATTAAGGAAAAAAAAAATCCACAAAACCCCGCTGTCAGAATAATTTCCGTACTCTTGACTGAAGAAGGCTGCTGGAGGGGAATTTCAGCATTAGCTCTTCATTGCCACCTTCTGGGAGAGACCCGGGTAGGTGGATGCTCTTTGAAGTACGGGAATGTTGGTTTTTTTCCTGGTCTCTTGGTGGTATGACAATGAAAACACAGCGTCTGGGCTCACAGGTGCCTTCAGGGCTCAGGTTAAACCAGTGCTGCCATCACTTTCTCCATCCAAATGCCCTGGGGGCACACATTTGACCACAACATTTTTGTGGAGGTTCTTTCCTTTGGCCACCTGGAAAGTGTCTGCATAGCAGGGGGTGCTTCCCTGGAATCTGAAGTATTCAAACCTAATTATTTTCTGTGGGACAAGTAGAAAACAGATGTGGCAAATCCATGAGAATGAAAGAGTGGCCAGCAGGTCAAGGGAGGGCACTCTGCTCTTGTGACGTTCTACCTGGGGTCCCCAACATAAGGACATGGAGCTGCTGGAACAAGTCCAGAGGAGGCCACGGAGGTGCTCCAAGGGCTGGAGCTCCTCTGCTCTGGAGCCAGGCTGGGAGAGCTGGGGGTGTTCACCTGGAGAAGGATCCAGGGAGACCTCAGAGCCCCTTCCAGTGCCTAAAGGGGCTCCAGGAGAGCTGGAGAGGGTCTTGGGACATGAGATGGAGGGACAGGACACAGGGAATGGCTTCCCACTGCCAGAGGGCAGGGATGGATGGGATATTGGGAAGGAATTGTTCCCTGTGAGGGTGGTGAGGCCCTGGCACAGGGTGCCCAGAGAAGCTGTGGCTGCCCTGGATCCCTGGAAGTGTCCAAGGCCAGGCTGGATGGGGCTTGGAGCAACCTGGGCTAGTAGAAGGTGTCCCTGCCCATGGCAGGGGGTGGCACTGGATGAGCTTTAAGGTCCCCTCCAGCCCAATCCATTGTGGGATTCTATGAACACAGAGGGGTCTCACCTGGCTTTCACACAGGAGAGTCATTGCAAAATCTGAGCTTCCCTAGTTCAGCTGTTATGGGGCTGTGGAGGCATCTCCAGGCTCCAGGGACAGCCCTGCAGGATTAGGTCCCCCCTGGATCCCAGCCTGTGTGTCCCAGGACACCTTTTTCCACCGCCCACGAGGGATCGATGTGTTGGGCACACACCAGGGCGGTGCGAGGCGCTTTTGGGAGGAGCCGACTCATGTTCCAGGGAAAGGGGAGGGAGTTCATGAGCGGTCACCATCCCCCATCCTCTGCTGGGAAGTGACATTCCAGCTGCTGGGAATTGCTGTGACAAGTCCATGTCCTTGGCCAGCCGGTCTGTGGCAGCTCTGTTATCCACAGAATATATAAAACTAGTTGGTTTTGGAGTGAGACATCACTCTGTGAAGATACCCCTGGACAGGAACCAGGTAGGACACACTGGCCCCTCTCCTCAGGTCCTTTTGGGTGAGCTGAGGGTGTGATTTCCACAGTAGTTTGAAACAAAGAGGAGAAAACCACAAAAATTTTGATAATATTTTTTGCTTCTCTAAAAAGAAATTTATCATCCTAGATGTATAATATTGCAGCTTAATTAAATCCCCATGAACATCTGAAATGGTCAGTGCTTGGTACTTCATTAATGCATTTGGCTGATTATTATAGTCAATGATGGTGATTCTTAAATTAGTTTGTATTATTTTCATAAGGTAGCTGGAATCTGCAGCAAGAAATTATGGTGGAGAGACAATTCAGCGCTTCCAGGAGGGATAGATGGCTTCTTAGATTTTCTGTAGAGACATTTCAAGGACTTATTATTGGTTTGTGAGCTACAAAAATGATGATTATTTAAATAATTAAAGCTTCTGAGTGTTTATTTTCAGAGAAATTGGAAAGGTTTAAGTTATTTGCATGTATCTGAAAGAAAATACATGATAATTAAATAAAACTGACATTTTAGTGATTAAGTGACTTGCTGTGAACATGAAGTACCACACTGTAAGGGCTGCCAGGAAGAAAGTTGGCTCCATCCCAGCCAGACCAAGCAGAGTTGCTCAAATAAAAATTGAAAAAATTCTAAATTGAAACAATGGTGATTTTGTGCATTTGGCTGTGTTGCTTAAAAGTAAAAAAAAAGGAACCTATGGAAAGATTGCTTATATTATAAAACGTAGATAAGATTTTGAGGAAGCTAATTAAATTTCTTATATTTTAAAAAACTTGTAGCATTCAGGATGAATTGGATTCAAATATAGGAGGCTTCACTGGAGCTACTGTATGCTATCGTTGCAGCTGAGGGATAAAAAATGTCATTAATAATCTAATTATTTTAAATTTTATAGTCATAAATACATTTTCTCCATCTTATGCAGTGTGCTTTCAAATTTATCTTTCCTTAAAACCTGTTATTTCTATAGCTTCATTCTAGAACATTTACTGTATTACATAAATGCCAATTTTTATTAAAAAATTGCAGCTTATTTGTCATTAATAGTGTTTGTGCTGGATGATGACAAATGCAGGTTAAACACATGACTTCTTTCTGATTTTTTCGTAGCATCTGCTGGTTTTGGTGGCACTGAATTCAGCCATGAAGATTTTTTCCCTTTTCTTTGCTGTTCTCCTCTTAATGCTCCAGAGCACTTCAGGTAAGAGTTAAATAAAATCTAAGGAAATGCAGATGGAAAATTGTGAGTATGGAAAAATATAGAAATAGGAATAGAAATAGAACCAGAAAGAATAGGAATAGGAATAGGAATAGGAATAGGAACAGGAACAGGAATAGGAATAGGAATAGGAATAGGAAGAAATAGAAGTAGAAGTAGAAGTAGAAGTAGAAGTAGAAGTAGAAGTAGAAGTAGAAGTAGAAGTAGAAGTAGAAGTAGAAGTAGAAGTAGAAATAAATGGAAATTAAATAAAAAGGGGTTTGGTCCCTTTTGCCCCTGGCCAAAATCCTACCAGTGTGTTGGGCACACTTTAGCAGTGAACACACACCAACTGTGTCCACTGGATGCACTCCCAGTCTGGAAAAAAAGGGAATTTAATGGTGTAGAAGTGGCCAGCCCGCAGGAAAACTTCAACATTGCTGCCGTGCTATAACCAGGATTGTTCTTAGCCTTTTTTGGGAAGGAAAATCACAACTCTGGGTTGTTGGTTTTTATTTTATTTTGGCCAGGTTTCCTGCGTGCCCCCAACACCGAGGTGCAGTGCAGACAGGCTGGGGGAGTCTGTTCCAGCGACCGCTGCCCCCCGCCCCACACGAGACCCTTCGGGCGCTGCCAGCAGGGAATTCCCTGCTGTAGGACCGTGGTGAGTCAGGGATGTGATGGATCACACACCCACAGAAGGGCTCGGGTTGGAAGGGACCTTTCAAAGTCATCTATTCCACCCTCATTGTCATGGACACCTTCAACAAGATCCAGCTGCTCCAAGCGCCGTCCAACCCGGCCTTGAACATTTTCAGGGATTTCTTGGGGTTTGTTACTCATTTATTACTCATTTTTGTACATCCAGTCTGCCCTCCACATGCAAAACTCCTCCAGCACAAGCAGGCAGAGAGCAGACTGGATGTACAAAAATGAGTAATAAATGAGTAACAAACCCCAAGAAATCCCTGAAAATGTTCAAGGCCGGGTTGGACGGCGCTTGGAGCAGCTGGATCTTGTTGAAGGTGTCCATGACAATGAGGGTGGAATAGATGACTTTGAAAGGTCCCTTCCAACCCGAGCCCTTCTGTGGGTGTGTGATCCATCACATCCCTGACTCACCACGGTCCTACAGCAGGGAATTCCCTGCTGGCAGCGCCCGAAGGGTCTCGTGTGGGGCGGGGGGCAGCGGTCNATTTAATGGTGTAGAAGTGGCCAGCCCGCAGGAAAACTTCAACATTGCTGCCGTGCTATAACCAGGATTGTTCTTAGCCTTTTTTGGGAAGGAAAATCACAACTCTGGGTTGTTGGTTTTTATTTTATTTTGGCCAGGTTTCCTGCGTGCCCCCAACACCGAGGTGCAGTGCAGACAGGCTGGGGGAGTCTGTTCCAGCGACCGCTGCCCCCCGCCCCACACGAGACCCTTCGGGCGCTGCCAGCAGGGAATTCCCTGCTGTAGGACCGTGGTGAGTTAGGGATGTGATGGATCACACACCCACAGAAGGGCTCGGGTTGGAAGGGACCTTTCAAAGTCATCTATTCCACCCTCATTGTCATGGACACCTTCAACAAGATCCAGCTGCTCCAAGCGCCGTCCAACCCGGCCTTGAACATTTTCAGGGATTTCTTGGGGTTTGTTACTCATTTATTACTCATTTTTGTACATCCAGTCTGCCCTCCACATGCAAAACTCCTCCAGCACAAGCAGGCAGAGAGCAGAGACTCTGCACACTCAGATACAGGAATTCCTGAGGATTTCCTCACCACTTCCCTCTGTAGCATTAACGATGCAGCTCAAGTGCCCTGTGGGAAAGATCACAGTGAAACCTCTTTGGCAGAGACTGTTAATTAGCCAGAAATGAGCTCTTTTTGCTGCTGTTCACATTAGCTGGTTCAAGCTGCTCATGGTGAGTAGTGCTGGCTTCAAAGGACACGTATCTCGATGTCCACACTGTCCTGAGACCTGGGATTTTTGGGTCAGATTCATAGGAAACCTGCATGTTCCACCTTACAAAGGCTTCCTGGTCTCATAGTCGGAAGAACAGCATGAAAGTCACGGTGTTCTTCCAGTTTTTTTTTTCTCCAATTCCATAAATCTCCTCTTCCAGACAAACCAAAATATTTGCTGAACCCGATCTAGTGAATGATCTCCCTGCCCACGGCAGGAGGTTGGAACTCGATGGTCTTTAAGGTCCCTTCAAACCAAAATCATTCCACAATTTTGTGATTAATTTATTCTTTTTCTCCTTAAATTCCTTACTGTAATCCTAAAATTCACCCCATATCTCTATTCCAATATGAAACTGCAGCAACAAATACCCCTGAATATTTACACTCTCCACTGATCCTAACATTTCATTTTCTGTTTCTTTTTTTTTCCTGTAAAATGCTGCAGACACTTTTATTTTCGGAGGCTCTTACTTAAACTTTGTTCAATAGTGGTAGCAAGAGATGCTAAAAACAAAACATGAGCAGCAGAAATTCCTTTCTATACCAGACATGAGTAGGAGGCTTCAGGTACAGAGACTGGTCAATTCATTAGGTAAAAAGATAAATTAAGTACAATTAATTGTTTTATTTAATGTACTTAAAATTCGTTAAAGTATAAATTATTAAGTAAAGTAGAAAAGCAATTTATTATTAAAATTCAGCAGCAGCAGGACTGTGAATATCCTGCCAAGCACTGAAGAGTTGGATCCAGAAATATCAGCCCTCAGTGCTCATTCACTCCCTTCTGTGCATTTTATTTAAATCCTTTCCTGTATAAGCACAAAATCTGAAAGTTTCTTCCCTTTTTTTGCAGTATGATTAGTGACCACTGACGTGTCAGATGGGCTAAGCAGAGCTTCTGGCAATTTAAGGGGTGCATCATCCCACTGGAAAACCTGGAATTCTGAGCAGAAAATATGCATTTGACACATACAGGCACACACCACAATGTGAACAACAGAAAGAGAGCAAACCCCTCCACAAACAGCCTTAATGACCTGAACAAACTCCAAAGCAATGCTTGAACCACCCAGAAAAGACCAATATTTCTCATTTTTTAAAAAGTTTTGTTGTTGGAATCATATTGTGTCAACCAACACCTATCCCAGAGAGGTCACCAACCTGCAGGAGTGTGTGCTCACAAGAAGATACAGAACAAGTTCTTCCTTTGGCCCTCAGAACAGCTATTCTTTATTTTATTTTCCTTTTAGAGTTAGCAATAATGTGAGTAACCCTGGAAAACAAAGTTTCCAGGGCACACTGAAAGCTCAGCTCGAGTGTTTGTATTTCATAGGCTACACATCTCAATAAATTGTAATGAACTTGTCCTGGAAGACTTGTGCTTGATCCTTATTCTTGTGAGGTATGACCTCCTTATCCCTGTGAGGAATTGTCTTGCTGTGTGTTTTTGCTGGAGGGTGTCACTTGGAATCAGGGTGAGATGTGCCTTGTGGTACCAGAAAAGGGGAGGAAAAGAAACCCATGTGGTGACAGGAATATGGCCTGGTCCTATTCATTATTAATTTGATCAAAAATAAATTCAAGGATGGGTTGGATGGGACTTGGAGCAACCTGGGATAGTGGAAGGTGCTCCTGCCCATGGCTGGGGTGGAACTGGATGAGCTTTAAGGTCCCTTCCCACCCAAACCATTCCATGACTCTGTGATTCTCCAAACCCACTGTGATTAGGCTGGTGGGAAGCTGGGACAAAATGCTCAGGTTGAGCACCTGGGGAAGTCCTAAAACCATCCAGAAGCTCATGGCATGGAGAACTTGGACACTTTGAGTCACCCCTTGTCTCAAATCCTTGTGGTCTTTGCATTAGGGATGNACTGTCCTGAGACCTGGGATTTTTGGGTCAGATTCATAGGAAACCTGCATGTTCCACCTTACAAAGGCTTCCTGGTCTCATAGTCGGAAGAACAGCATGAAAGTCACGGTGTTCTTCCAGTTTTTTTTTTCTCCAATTCCATAAATCTCCTCTTCCAGACAAACCAAAATATTTGCTGAACCCGATCTAGTGAATGATCTCCCTGCCCACGGCAGGAGGTTGGAACTCGATGGTCTTTAAGGTCCCTTCAAACCAAAATCATTCCACAATTTTGTGATTAATTTATTCTTTTTCTCCTCAAATTCCTTACTGTAATCCCAAAATTCACCCCATATCTCTATTCCAATATGAAACTGCAGCAACAAATACCCCTGAAAATTTACACTCTCCACTGATTCTAACATTTCATTTTCTGTTTCTTTTTTTTTCCTGTAAAATGCTGCAGACACTTTTATTTTCGGAGGCTCTTACTTAAACTTTGTTCAATAGTGGTAGCAAGAGATGCTAAAAACAAAACATGAGCAGCAGAAATTCCTTTCTATACCAGACATGAGTAGGAGGCTTCAGGTACAGAGACTGGTCAATTCATTAGGTAAAAAGATAAATTAAGTACAATTAATTGTTTTATTTAATGTACTTAAAATTCGTTAAAGTATAAATTATTAAGTAAAGTAGAAAAGCAATTTATTATTAAAATTCAGCAGCAGCAGGACTGTGAATATCCTGCCAAGCACTGAAGAGTTGGATCCAGAAATATCAGCCCTCAGTGCTCATTCACTCCCTTCTGTGCATTTTATTTAAATCCTTTCCTGTATAAGCACAAAATCTGAAAGTTTCTTCCCTTTTTTTGCAGTATGATTAGTGACCACTGACGTGTCAGATGGGCTAAGCAGAGCTTCTGGCAATTTAAGGGGTGCATCATCCCACTGGAAAACCTGGAATTCTGAGCAGAAAATATGCATTTGACACATACAGGCACACACCACAATGTGAACAACAGAAAGAGAGCAAACCCCTCCACAAACAGCCTTAATGACCTGAACAAACTCCAAAGCAATGCTTGAACCACCCAGAAAAGACCAATATTTCTCATTTTTTAAAAAGTTTTGTTGTTGGAATCATATTGTGTCAACCAACACCTATCCCAGAGAGGTCACCAACCTGCAGGAGTGTGTGCTCACAAGAAGATACAGAACAAGTTCTTCCTTTGGCCCTCAGAACAGCTATTCTTTATTTTATTTTCCTTTTAGAGTTAGCAATAATGTGAGTAACCCTGGAAAACAAAGTTTCCAGGGCACACTGAAAGCTCAGCTCGAGTGTTTGTATTTCATAGGCTACACATCTCAATAAATTGTAATGAACTTGTCCTGGAAGACTTGTGCTTGATCCTTATTCTTGTGAGGTATGACCTCCTTATCCCTGTGAGGAATTGTCTTGCTGTGTGTTTTGGCTGGAGGGTGTCACTTGGAATCAGGGTGAGATGTGCCTTGTGGTACCAGAAAAGGGGAGGAAAAGAAACCCATGTGGTGACAGGAATATGGCCTGGTCCTATTCATTATTAATTTGATCAAAAATAAATTCAAGGATGGGTTGGATGGGACTTGGAGCAACCTGGGATAGTGGAAGGTGCTCCTGCCCATGGCTGGGGTGGAACTGGATGAGCTTTAAGGTCCCTTCCCACCCAAACCATTCCATGACTCTGTGATTCTCCAAACCCACTGTGATTAGGCTGGTGGGAAGCTGGGACAAAATGCTCAGGTTGAGCACCTGGGGAAGTCCTAAAACCATCCAGAAGCTCATGGCATGGAGAACTTGGACACTTTGAGTCACCCCTTGTCTCAAATCCTTGTGGTCTTTGCATTAGGGATGTTTGGGATGGGGAAGGGAAGGAGGGGATTAGTCTTGGTGACGAGAATCCAGGCTGATGGACACACAGCCCACTGCCTCCAGACAGAGCAGTGCAGGGAAAAACAGTTTGACCAGTTTAGGATCCAGAGAAATAAAATTCCATGGACATGATACTGGTCTGCACTAAACAGAGGCAGCAGGAGCAGAACCATGTGAATGTGGTGAGGCAGGTTCAAGCCCTAAAGAAGTTGGCCTTCTGCCACACTGGGGTTTCTCTGTATTCCAGATATTTCAGGTTGGGCTGGCAGATGCAGCTCTGGAGAGGAGCAGAGGACTGAGCCTGTGTCCTGAATCCCAGCCCTGGGCTGGAATGGCAGCTGGAATGGGCCCTAGTGCTTTTCCAATCATTAATATAAACGTTGCCACTCAAATTGCTGAACCACAGGATGGTTTAACAGGGCTTAATGACACATGGACTTGATATAAATAAAATTCATTTACAGGCTGATTTTTATAGACAGTAAGAACAACAAAAACCAAGCTGACATACGTGAAGAAGTATCAGCAACATGGTTTCACAAGAACTTGCTTTTATTAGAATTGAAACTGCAAATATCTGTATTGGACAAGAACTCCTCCTCAGATGTTCTTGTGCTCCTGAGGGCCTCCACCCCCATGGGAAAGGCTCCCCAGGGCACTGAGAACAGGATCCATCGATGTCAAAAGATGGGAGATGTCTCAGATGTCCAGAGCGCTTGTCTGAGTGGTTAGTGAGGTGTCAGATTTAGGAGCTGGGGGTCCTGCAGAGAGAAGTCAGGTGCTTAGCTCATCCACCAAACAAATTAATTATACTTTGACACCTCAGACTGCTGGAGACATCAGGGAACACGTGAGGGTGAAGACAACTGGAGACCCTTGTGAGCTGGACCTGTGTTTCTGGCCTTAAGACAGCCCAGATAAAATGTAGGATGTGCCTGCCACCTCTCAGCACCCACCACAGCTACTCAGCTGTGACCGCTGACAGCCCAGAACACCAGGGACACCTTCCACTACCCCAGGGTGCTCCAAGCCCCAAACCTGGCCTTGGACACTTCCAGGGATCCAGGGGCAGCCACAGCTTCTCTGGGCAACCTGTGCCAGGGCCTCCCCACCCTCACAGCGAAGGATTTCTTCCTAACATCCAATCCAAATCTACTCTCTTTCAGATTGAAGCCATTGCCCCCTGTCCTGTCACTCTTGTAAACCAGTCTCTCTTTCTCTCTGGAATTTTTCAGCACCACAAGGCTCTGCCTTTCTTTTGACCACACACAAGCCCCAGCAATTAGCAGGTGATTTTTGGAGGTTGAAGGGGGCTGGAGAAGGGGCTCTGATGCCAAAAGGGGGAAAAGCCCAGTAATTCTCTTTGCTCTTGGTGCAGCAGCATTTCCCTGGAGAAACTGCTCTTACCATTTGCAGCATCTTAGCTTCCCACCGCGGCAGGTCCCGATTTCAACCAGAGGAGCAGAGCACGGCACGAAGGAGCAGGAGCCCCGGCTCTGCCGGCATGCGAGGGTGTCAGCGGTTTCCTGGCTGTAAGCTGCAAAAAAACAGGGAAAATCCGTGTTTGTTTGTCATGGCAGAGGACTGGAGAGTTGAGCCATCACATTTACCTGGCACTCTGTGCAGTTTTTTTGTCAGGAAATTGAATTCTATCCCTAATTTGAAAGGCATCACAGCTTTATTCTAGATCAGGCCTACCACATTTCAACCTCTTTGCCACAGTGGTTCTCGAGTCCTTTCTCCTAATCACATATTATTCAAGGATTACATGTTTTTGATGTCACTCAGCTGATTTTAAAGCCGTCCTTAGGCCTTGGTTCCTTTTGCCTCCTAAATTGAAAAGACTGTAATGTTATTTGCCTTTATGTCAGCTTTATGAAGAGGTAGAAAATAACTGGTGGCTCTTTCCCAAAGACTCTACTGGAATTGTACCAGCCCTGCAGCCATCTCAGGGGTCACCGGGTTTTTTGGACAAAAGAATGCATTTTCTGATGCATGAAGTAGGAAAAGCCCAAGAAAGCACTCCCAAAACACGCAGTACAGGCTTTGTCTCTATGCTTCTACATTTCTTCTCTGATTTGATGATCTAGGAAAGCAGGTGCAAATTTGAGACTGCTGCAAATCAAATTGAGACAACTTCAGCTACTCCAAAGACCCCCAAATAGCCTGGAGTGATACATATACTCCAAACCCACCTAATGCATGTGGATAATACAGAGTTCAGGCAAAAACTGACAGTCAGGGTTACATTTTTCCCAAAAATAGATGAGGTGTCCTAATCCAGAATACACAGTCAGGATGTGTGGGTGAGAATGTGAGAAGAGGAAGTTCTCATGTTGCAGGGTTACATCTTTAGTATTATTCTGAGAATTGCCTCAATAAAACCCTCAAGGAATTGTTCAGGTTGGAAAAGCCCTCCAAGACCATTGAGTCCAACCATCCCCAGCACTGCCAAGGCCACCACTGACCCATGTCCCCAAGAGCCATATCCATGTGATTTTTAAATCCCTCCAGGGACAGGGACTCCATCACTGCCCTGGGCAGCTGTGCCAGGGCTGGAGAACCCTTTTGGTGAACAAATGTTTCCTAATATCCAATCTAAACCTCCCCTGGTACAACTTGATGTCATCTCCTGCTGTCCTGTCACTTGTTCCCTGGGAGCAGAGCCTGACTCCCCCCCGGCTGCCCCCTCCTGTCAGGGAGTTGTGCAGAGCCACAAGGTCCCCCCTGAGCCTCCTTTTCTCCAGGCTGAGCCCCTTTCCCAGCTCCCTCAGCTGCTCCTGGTGCTCCGGTCCCTTCCCAAGCTCCGTTCCCTTCCCTGGACACGCTCCAGCCCCTCCAGGTCTCTCTTGTCAGGAGGGTCCCAGAGCTGCCCCCAGCACTGGAGGTGCCCCAGCAGTGCCAGCACAGGGGATGGGCACTGCCCTGGCCCTGCTGGACACACCAGTGCTGGGGACACACAGCCCAGGTGCCATTGGCCTCTCGCCCACCTGGGCACACCTGGCTCATGTCCAGCTGCTGGCTCGTGTCCAGCTGCTGTCACCAGCACTGCCAAGGCCTTTTCCAGTTTTCCAGCCACTCTGCCCCAGCCTGGAGCTGCAGGGGTTGTTGTGAACAGCACTTGGCCTTGTTGAACTTCACACAATTGGCATCATCCCATGGATCCAGCCTGTCCAGACCCCTCTGCAGAGCCTTCCTGCCCTCCAGCAGATCAACACTCCCACCCACCTTGGTGTCACCTGCAAATTTGCTGAGGTTACCCTCAATCCCCTCATGTGGATCATTCATGAAGATATCAAACAGGACCAGCGCCAGTACCGAGCCCTGGGGAACACCACTGGTGACCAGTCCCAGCTGGATGTAACTCCATTCCAACCCCTCTCTGGGCCTGGCCATCCTGACAGTTTTCAACCCAGTGAACAGTGCACCCACCCAGGCCAGGAGCAGCCAGTTTCTCCAGGAGAATGCTGTGAGAAACAGTGTCAGGGCTTTACCAAAATCCAGCTAGACGCCTAATCCACTAAATGGGACACCTTGTCATAGAGGAGATCAAGCTGGTCAAGCAGGATCAGCTTTTCTTGAACCAGTGCTGGCTGTGCCTGATCCCCTGGGTGTTCTGTACGTGCCACATGAAGGCACTCAAGATGAGCTGCTCCAAAACATTCCCTGGCACCAAGGTCAATACAGGAGCATCCTTATTTTCCCATCTTGTCATCATATGGCTGGAATGCAAGATGCCAGGACCTTGATTCAATAGCTGGAAGATTAGGATTACCAGGGAAGAGGAATTCTAGTATGAAAGTCATGGATTCCAGGAGCACAGAGGTAATCTGACCCTCAGCACTGGGA
Organism: Aleadryas rufinucha; assembly: GCA_013397815.1. Lineage (NCBI taxonomy): Eukaryota > Metazoa > Chordata > Aves > Passeriformes > Aleadryas > Aleadryas rufinucha. The sequence continues at coordinate 18,187 of VZTH01000338.1, forward strand.
TCTAATGAACTTCTCTTCGTGTACGCCCTTTCAGCCTCCATCTCATCTCTTTTCAGCCTTACCTGGAGCAGCCTGGAAGAGGAAGAAGAGAACAGCGACGAGGAAGAAAAGGATTTTCATGACTGGCAGCTGGCAGCAAGGTGGCTTTCGCAGGGATGGAGACAACACCAGTGTGAACAGAAGCTGTCCGAGACCGAGCACAGGCGGTGCCTCCGCTTATAAAGGCTCTGGGACAGAACAGGGTGGGCGGAGGAGTGGCTGCCTGCAGAACAGAGAGTTCACTGCCCCGTCCCCATGGAGATCGGTGATGTAGGGAGATGTTGCAACCTCCCACGTTAGGAGAAGCCTGACCTGAGCCATGACCACGTCTTGCCGGCTGACCTGAGCAGCCAAACCACCCCGTGCCAGCTGGTGGGCTGCGCCCGGGGAGGGCACGGGATTGGAGCAGGAGGGAGGTGGGTTCCTGGGATCTGCAGGGCTGTAAACCATGCGGAACTGATGGTGCCCCGTGGCCCTCAGCCACGGTCTTGTGACAGCCCGTCCTCCCCCGCAGCCACCAGGCAGGGTGAGCAAAGGAGAAAACTCCTCCTTGGAGACAAGAGCATGGAGTGACAGGGCAAGGGGCAATGGCTTCAAGATGAAAGAGAGCATTTAAATGAGATATTTGGAAAAACTTCTTCACTGAGGGTGAGGGTGGTGAGACAATGGAACAGGTTGTCCAGAGAAGCTGTGGCTGCCCCATCCCTGGAAGTGTTCAAGGACAGGTTGGACGGGGCTTGGAGCAACCTGGGCTAGTGGAAAATATTCCTACCCAGGCAGGGGCTTGGAACTGGATGATCTTTAAGGCCCTTTCCAACCCAAACCGTTCTGTGATGATGGAAATGAGTCCAAGAAAGGATCAGAGCTTTAGTCCTTGCTTGGGTTGGAGTTGTAGGGCTGCAACAGAAGGAGGCAGGGTAGGGCTGAAAAGGTTGTGGGCATTCCCCCTCCTGGCTGTGAAACTGACAGACATGGCAGCTGCTCCAGTCTCCCAGGAGTTTTTCCATCATAGTTCAGAGCTCGGTCACTCCCTGTACCTTTTATTTGTGACTTTAGCCATGGATTTGTACCAAACATCACAGAAGAAGTCATTAAATAGAAAGGACTGGAAGGGACACTGCTGTGTGTTGTGCCACGCTATCACAGGAGACTGATCCTAATTCCCTCCAGCAACCCCTAAGATCTGTCATGAAGACAATAAGGTCATGGCTTGAACCTTCTTCACAAGTCTAGTCTGCATGGACTGTCTAAAACAACTCATTTTTGCCAAAATGATCTCAATTTAATGACATTTTCCCTTGCTGTCAGTCACCTTCCTGAATGTGGTTACGAAGAGACTCACATCCCTCTGATTTCAGAGATTCAGCACATCAAGTCCACTTCTGTGCAATGTCTCCACATCTCTTATCACCTTCTTCATATCTCTTATCACCTTGTAACCCATTTCTGTATCTGAAAATAAAATCCGATCTTTATTTTCATGCATGTGAAGGTCCAGCCACATCTGAGATGGGCCATAGGAAGTGTCACCAGAGCTTTGTAAAGGTCTCTTAACCCTTGTGCTTGTCTCCAAGAAATGCCAGTCCTGAGACATATGGGAACTTTGAGTGCAGATTTCTTTTCGGGCAAACAGGACAAGTCAAAAATCATTAGTGAAACCAGCTCACGAGGGTGATTAATTATTTACTGCTTCAGGGAGAGCAGCAAACTGTAACGATGGAGAGCAAGAGCAGGGGGTGAGCTCTGGCTGCACACAGAGGGCAGAGAGGTCTGTGCCTGGTGAACTGCCTGCTGCAGGATTCAGGGCAGGAAAGGGCTTCAATTTTTTTAAAAAAACACATTAATTCAGTATATCAGGACTAGAAACGAGCAAAACTCTTCTTGTGGATGGATGAGGAGGTTGAGGAGGGGCAAGAGGATACAGATGGCAAAGCAAACGAATTCCCACCCATACTTCGTGAAGCCCACGTCCTTGAGGAACATGGTGAAGAAATGGAGCTTCAGGCCTCTGCCAGGAGCTGTGAGAGCTGGGGTGGGCAGTGATGGTTTGGGGAAAGGCCCTGTATTTTCACACATATTATTGAGACAGAGGCACAAGCTCTAAAATGGGTTGTTGTTGTCATCTCTCTTCTGTTTTCCTCCTGGACACAGAAGTTTCAAGCAGTCAGTCATTTGTATTAAATCACTCTGTGTCCATGTGTGCCTGGCATTTTATTTAAGGGAGTCATAGGGAACACTGACCATGTCCCTGATTCCCAGTTTGTGATCGAGGACATGGACACAACCCCACAACCCAAACCACTCTGAGCACCTGCCCAAGGCTTCAGGCAGGCAGCCCACCCACCTGCACCCTCAGCTTCACTTCTAGAAAGACAAAAAGAAGGGAAAAAAGTGCAGTCTGTGATCTTAAAACACGTCCAGCTGTAAGGAAGCCATCAGGGGTGAAGCTTGCTTGTAAAAGTAACAGGGTTTGATGGAAAAGGAAAAAGTGCTTTCCTACTCCTTGCACAACCTCCCTCCTGTTTGTCCCAGGCAGCACGAGGGGCAGGGATGTTTAATTTGGGGAGTGAGGCTGCTGAGCAAACCCTGCTGGGGTTGGCCCATGATGTCACACATTGTTCAAGGCTCTTTGGAACCACACAGCGTCAGGGAGAGGGAAGGGAAGAGGAAACAGCTCCAGCCTCCTCAGCTCCCTCCCCCAGCTCCAGCTGGAGGGCGGCAGCAATGTTTGTCCCAGGTCCAGGGCCCCTCCATGGAAACATAAATGTACCTGGGGTGATAACAACCCCCTTGAAGACTGCTTGGCACTGGGGAAAGTGAGCTTGGACCCAGTGCTCCACTTCTTCCTTCTTCTTGAGGACCAGGAAAAGATGCTCCAAAGAGTCTCCAGTGAACAGAGAAATCACTGGGGCTGTGACTGACAGGAAGCTGTTGATCCTGAGATGTCTGTGAGAGTTAATATTTGGCCTGGCAGCCAAGCAGTGGGTGGTGGATTTTGTATGGGACCGGTCCTTGTGTAGGAAAATGATTTTGTCACCCAGAAAGGGTAAATTCGTCTGTTTGGCTCGCTGATCCTTTGGGGAGCTTGGGAAATTTGCCTTTACAACTTGTGAAATCACCACCTTTGGACTATTCTGGACTGTAGGGAAAGGAGCCAAATGCTTTCAGATATGAAAGAGATTCCCTGCTCTTAATTATAACTGATTATAACTAATCTGCCTGATCAGAAGGGGAGAATTAATTTAGTGACAATCTCCTCTGTTCTGGGAGTAAATAAACAGGCAGAAGCAAGAAGTGGTGTTGAGTTCCCCTGTCCCAGAGTTAAGGGCATGGAAAAAGTGACAGTGAGAGAGAGGCACAAGGGTTTGCAGCCGCAGTGGAGGTGACAGTGGGCAGAGGGTACACGATGTTCGTTCTCCCTGACAGAGCACTCAATAAAGGCTGCTCATGCATAAAACTGATTTTCAGTGTGGAAAATCCAGTCTTAGTGACTGAAGTGCCTGTCCAAGGCCAGTCATGGGACCATCTCCAGTCCATGTCCTTGCCATGGACCAGAGCAAGGAGACAGATAAGCCACTGATAGCAAATTTTCGGAAAACCTGTGTTCTAATCACCATTTTGAAAACTGATCTCTTCTTCACGTCATCAAGGATGAGGTTTTCTGAGGTCCTGCATCAGCTCTGGAAGGGGAATATCAACCAAAACAACTCCCTTCTCCCACAGCTTGAACACTATCAAAGAGTTTGGTTCCACTTGCTGTCCTGTCAGCCCTCCAAGGGAAAACACCAATGGTGCCCTAGGAGAAAAGTTCTCAACAGGCATGGAATGAGGAAATTCTTGGGAAAAACTCTCAGTGGCCAGTGCAGGAGAGAGACAGGGCAGGGAACTGGGATGGGAGAAGCAGATTCCTGTAGGGCTCTCAACAGAGGAGAGCTGTGGGAGCCATCCCACATGAGGCCAACTCCAGGTTCTGCTTGGGGTCATGGGGAGTGCAGAGGTGAGATGGACACTCAAGGAGCTCCACAGAAATTGGGCACAAATGGAAGAATGTGCCTGGAGTGAGGGTGGCAGCTGGGGTGAAACGAAAGGCCATGATGGACATAAAGTCCAGCATCCAGAGACAGAAATGGAGACAATCCCATTTGGAATGACACCTCAGTGATTTATGCACCAGAGACGTGTTTCATTGGGACAGGAGGGAAATCTGAGGCTCAGTCTGTGCTGAATTTATCCATATTTAACATCAGAGGTTTTTTCAGGATGTTGAGGTTTAACCCCTGCCCAAAACTCAGCTTCAGACAATACTGCAGATATTTATTGGTTGCCATACTGTCATACAACTATTCTCTATCAAGAGCTGCCTGCACAGTTCTTCCCACTCAACCTTCAGTCTTGTCATCCTAAATGCTTTATTATCATCACCATGATAATATTGTGGTTGCTGTTTTAGCCATTCCCTTTCCCAAATCCCTTGGGAATATGTGAGACTGCACAAACTCACTTGTTTAAAAAAAACACTGCATCACTCTGAGCCTCGAGTCAAAAGCAGAGGGGAAATTACTGTGAGGAACAACAAAGATCACAGGTGTTGGTTTAAGAAGACGTTTATTTTCACGTGCGAATAAAATAATAATAATATATATATTGCTTCACATCCTCCAAGAGCTGCATGAACCTGAAGTGATTGAACCTCCAAACACCCCTGTGAGGTAGGCTGGAATAGGCGGCCAAGGAGCCAAAGTGGCTCGTGTATTAAAAGCGAAAAAAGGGAGTGACTTCAGCGAGGAAAAACCTGGATCTCCAGAAGCGGTGTGCTAACAGGACATGCCCTCTGGAAGCTTCTTTTAATGCTCATTTGCAGGAGGCTTTAGATAGAGGAGGAATCCGTGAAAATCAGCTCCTCATGGCAGTGGAATGTTGCTGGTACAAGGGCTCTGGTCCAGGAAAGCCTTTTCTCCTTACTCTGCCAAAACCCTGAAAGGATAAAAAGGGTCTTGTTATTTTGCTGCAGTGTCACCTCAACTCATTCTCTAAAAGCCTCAATACCTGCTAATTACCGTTCAAAATGGACCTACAGGGTGGGTTCAGCCTGCAGGTTTAAAAACCCACATCCCCATGTGTGTGAGATGTCCAGGTCTGCAGATATCCAGTCCACAAGAACTGTGGCCACTGGCAAATGAGTTATGTGGCCACTTGTAATGATGTTTTTATTCAGTTTACCCCAAAATGACGATTGGGGATTTGATGTAGTTACTGAGTCTAGTGCCATCTGAAGTGCTGCCATCTGCTTGGCTGCCAGGCATCTACCTTTTCTGAAAATCAGTGTTTTCCCTTAGAGCTAACTCAGCCAGATACATTGATATGATTTAAATACTCCAAGGCACCTCAAATGCCATTAAACATCTCAATGTATCCTGCTGAATCAAGCCCTTTGTGTCTAAATTCAAAGATTTGTTTTCAAGCCACCTGAGCTGGAAAAAAAAAAATTATATTGTACATCAGAATACCCTGCTGGTTTTAACTTCTATTCCTGTATTGACCAGCTCAGCTGAAAATCCAACAGCCCGCACAAGAAGAGCTTTAATCCTGAACATTAACGTCCATCAGGGTACATTTTTCCAAGAAAGAGTATTTCTGTAGGAAAATTACACCTGAAACCGATCCCAAGAGGTCTTGTTCCTTCCCCAGGCTCAGTTTTCTTTTGGTCAGGTCTAGCAGATGTTCTGACAGAAATCTGATGTCGGAGATCTTCCCTCTGTTCCTACCAGTCCATTTGCTACCAGTGGAAATTGCTTCCCAAGGAGGATGAGTGGTCACAGAGGCTGAGGGATCACATCACTCCTTTGTAAAATCATACAAAATCAGGTTCCTTCTGTTCCATTTACTTTCCTGAACTCCTAAATGGATGCTTCCTTAGCACCTTCATCTCCTGGCAACAAACCTGTCCTACTATTGGAATGACTTGGGTTTCCTGAAACCACTGAGGATCCCCACGTGCTGAATAAATGTACAAAACCTCTTTCCTTGAGCCATCTCATGACACTCTCTTCAGTTTCTGGGAACCTTTAAACCCTGGCAATTCTATAAATAACAGAATCACAGAATAAGGAGTTCTGGAAAATTCAGACATCACAGTTCTGAGCTCTCTCTTTATTTTGAACCAAGGTCTGTCCAGTCACATCAGTGGCTGGGGATGGCCTGAACATCATTGCTGGGACGAATTATGGCATCACACCAGTCCTCTTCATCAAAGGTACAGGAACCTCTCCTAATCTGGCACTGAATTTGGGGCATGTGAATGTCTCTGCAGCTGGCAGTGATCATCTCGTGGCCATTAATGGAACAAAATTATTCTAGGAATTAAATACCTGGGGATTATATTTTATTCTAAGATGAAGAGAATGACTCAAAAGCATGTTCAAAACCTTAAGGAAAGAAAAAATCTGTCTAGCGGGGAAACTCCAGACATTACTAGAAAGTGGTTTCCAAGGTCAAAAGTGAAATGCACACCCAAGTACTCCACTCACTGACAAATTCACTCCTCTTTGCCTTTCTAAGAGCTGTGCAGTGGTGGGAGGAAGGAGAGATGGGGAGAGGTTGAGAAGCAAGTTCTGTGAACAGTTTTCTCCCTTTAAAATTAAATTTTCTAGGTAAATTTGAAAATAAAAACAGAGGGAGGATAAAATGTTTCCCCTGATGGGTGCAAATACTGTGAAATGTTTTCCTAATAATGTTTTGAAAAAACTTTCTTTCTTTTCCCATGAAAATTCAAAATAAAGTGAAAAAATACTGAATTCTTGGAAATTTGGACGGTTCTGAACCCTTTCTCCCATACATAACTTCCATTCACATGATTTTTCTCCCTAAACACACATCAACGTTATACACACGTTCCTCCTCCCTCTGGACTTTCCCACCAAGGGTTGCCCTGCAAGCCCCCGTGGAGTTGTGCCAATTATTCAAAGAGACAGTGGATAAAACAGCAGGACAAAGAAATTCCCCCAGAGGCCCCTCAGATGTTTTGTCACCTACTTGGAGCAGCAGTTCATCAGCCCCCCGTGGCACGTCCCCGTGGCAGCGAAGGTGGGTGGGCACACCCCGGCACGGCAGAATTTTCCCTGGCTCCGGCACTCGACGGTGTCAGCAAAAAGAGGGTCTGCAGAGCCTGTGGGGAGTGGAAGGAGTTAAAAATCTCAGCTTTCAGCCTGAAATGATGAGAGGTAAATGTTCAACAGATCATGTGTTGCCGTTTTTAGCAAGAGTGGCACCGTGAGCGCGGATGCCCCTGGTCCCATCCACTGCCCTGTCCCCATGGCATCAGATTTTGCCTTTCAGCTGATGGATGCTTTTTTCCCCCCTCTGAACACACTTCTGCTTACAAACCCTTTTGCTCTTTATAGGATTTTTGCTACTCACCTGAAGTAGCCTGGAAGAGGAGGAGGAAGGCAGCGAAGAGCAGGTAGAGGATCTTCATGGCTGTCAGTTGCTCGTGGACTGTGAGGTCCTGCAAAGCGCCCGAGAGACCGATGGTGGCTGGAGCTGGCTTGAGGCAGGGCTGGGAGGGACACCCGGTATTTATAGGGCCTGTGGGGTTGTGCAAGTGTGACAAGTGAGGGCTTTGTCAATGAGTAACTGCCGTGAACGTTCTGGAAAGGGACTGGTGATCCCCCTTATCACAGGTGGGGGAACGTGTTGCAATCCCCAGGGGTGAATTTCCACTTCATGTGTCAGTTATGTAATCTGACCATCAGCCAAGCCCCACTGAGCTGCACCAATTTTCATGGCTTTTGCCGACTCTTCCCAACGCCAGCACCAGGATGGGTCGGAGGGGGCTTGGAAGTCAGTGACCATTGGAGTGGGGACCCAGCTTTCACCCTGGATTCATCACTCACTGACAGTTCACGTAACATTTTGTCTCCATCTCCCCCTCCCTGTCACCAGGTGGATGATGTCAAAGGCAGAGGAAAGCATTGGGAAAGACTTGAGGTGATGCAACTGCTCTTTGTCACTTTTTAAACGGGTCTCAGGGCAGCCTCACCCACTGAGGGGGCTGACACAAAGCTCTCCCCCTCCTTCAGTTCTCACTTCCATCACAGAATGGTTTGGGTTGGAAGGGACCTTAAAATCACCTTGTTCCAACCCCTGCCATGGGCAGGGACACCTTCCACTAAAAGAGATTGCTCCAAGCCCCATCCAGCCTGGCATTTCATCCCATATCATTCCCCACTGCTTCACCTTCAGCCCTAAGGCGCAAATTCTGACCTCCTTGCTCTCAGTTCCCGTTATTCATATTAAAAACTTCAGGAGTTAAGAGTTTTAACACTCACTAATAGATCTCTTTTCTTTTAAAGGAAATAAACTGTTTCATATACGTACACAAGTTTGTGATGCAATGCCAACTATTTCCCCTCTTATTGCCCCAAAATGTTGGGAGAACAGGCTGATTCCACAAGAATCTTCATAATGCCTCGAAGGGCAACATCTTCTGGGGCTTCACTTCAGGGCATGATCCCTGTGGCTGTAAATTTTCTGAGAAGGGGGTCAATGCAGGGAAGGTTCTCCACAAAATCCTGGGCTAATAAACAGGTTAAACACTGTCACAGCCCAGCTGTTTCTGCAGTTCCTACCTCTGACATTCTGGTTCAGTGGTTTGCTTCCTTATTACCTCGTTTATTATATTTAACTCGGAGTTAATGGCATTTTTGTTCCAAGAATTATTCGAAGGATGAAAACATTACTGGGGTTTATGTTTAATTTGCACGGTAATGGGCCAGCTCAAGCAGCTGAGAGAGAGGCAACAAGGTGAGTTTATGCAGCAAATAACAGAAAGATAAACACTGATTTCCCTCTTCCACACATAAAGTCTAATTAACCAAGAAATGCCAAGTGATTCTTTTTTGTCTCTCTTTTTTTTTGGGTTTTTTTTGTACCCTTGCCTTGGAAATTATCTTTTCCTTTACCAGCAGCACTCCAGCTTTACCCACTTCTAATGGAGAAGAAATTTAATTTGTCACCCCTCTCTTTTCTCTGTAGTGGGATAGAGAGGCAGGTGCCTGACCTGCAACACCAGCGTGAATAAACCCAGAAAATAAAACCCTTTTGTTTTTCTCAAGACCCACTGAAATGTGAATTTCCCTCACCTGTTTTTCACACAGACAGAACAGGGTGGGAATGTTGTGCAAGGGGAAGCACTTGTCCATAAGACCTCCATGTTAGGGAGGAGTCGTGTTTTTCGCAAATAAAATCAGAGTGTGGCACTGGGGAAGGTTGTGATTACATTTTGTTATTTGAATAGGCTCCACTCACTTCCACTTTACTCTTTCCCTCCTTTGGAACAGAGTCAATCTATTATTTGAGCTAAATTATTTCAATTTCATTGATGTGGATTGCCATAGCACTCAGACTTTGCTGAACAACCTCCTTTCTTGCAGAAGGAGAACAGCCCTCTAAGAAATAGGGAAGAAGGTTTTTACAATGAGGGTGGTAAAACACTGGCACAGGTTGCCCAGAGAGGTGGTGGATGCCCCTGGAAACACTCAAGGATGGGGCTTGGAGCAATCTGGTCTAGTGGAAAGTGTCCCTCCCCATGGCAGGGGGTTAGAATGAGATGACCTGTAAGGTCCACTCCAACCCAAACCCTCCAAGGATTCCATGATTCTGTGTAAGTGACCAACACTTTGAGCCCTGCTAGCACAGGCAGCCCGAAAACGTCATTCAGAGCAGAAGGAAAGTTCCATGACTTTGACTTCTAACAAAAACAAAGACAGGTGCAAACTGGTTGCTTAAAACCGGGCAAAACTTGTATAAAACAGGCGAGGAGCAGAACAATTCATGCAGCACAGCAGTGGCCTGGGGCTGGAACATGGAGGTGTGTGCACGGAACTGAACCCCACAGCACCCAGGGCCAGGATGGAGTCCTGGAGATCTCTGTTGAACATTAACCTCCACACATGAGCTGGGAATTCAAGGAGCTGCAAGTACCTATCCCAGAGAAATCAAGCTGTCTAAGCAAACAGGAGCTGGGGGGACTTTGCAATTCAATTTTACTGAATTTTGCTCCAGCAGCCCCTTTCCAAAGGTGATACTGCAAGGAAAATCTGAAATGTTGAGTGGGGCAAACCTTTGCAAACAGCATTTTACTCTGATTTCTTCTGCAAGGCAGGGATTTTTCTTCTCTTCTTCTCTCCTTAGCCAACAAACTACCCCCATAACCATTCATAGCAAGCACCATATATAATGTTATCTAGGAGGGGTTTGCCTCAATATTTTCTTTTAAGCACAACTTAATAGCTAATGACTAATACAAAAAAGTCTAAGAACAATTATACTTTTAAGAAAGGCTATTTAAAATAGGGTACGTGTATTTGGATGGTGGCAAAACTTCATTTTACCATTTTAACTATAAACATGCCTTTAAAATCTCATAGGCACGTGGTTATTTAAGAAAGCATGTGCTTATGTTCGATTAAAACAAAGTGCATGTTTGGGTTGGAAGGGACCTTCTCCTGGCTTTCCTAATTACGGCACAAATTGTTGTTACAGACTCATGGAATCATGGAATGATTTGGGTTGGAAGGGACCTTAAAGATCACCCAGTTCCACCCCTGCCATGGGCAGGGACACCTTCCACTGTCCCAGGTTGCTCCATCTGGAACAGCCTGGTCTAATGGAAGGTGGAACATCCCTGGAACTGTTCGAAACCAGGTTGGATGAGGCTTGGAGCAGCCTGGGATAGGGGAAAATGTCCCTGCTCATGGCAGGGGGTCGGAACTGGATGGTCTTGAAGGTCCCTTCCAACCCAAACCATTCTGTGATTCCATGGTTCTACCTTTTTGGCATCATCCTGCTCAGGGCACAATGAGAATGGGAAAATGAGGGCCAAGGTTGCTCCATCCATGAAAATTTATCAGTGGACATCCTCCAACAGATACACTTTGCTCTTGCACACAAAATTCCCACATGTCCCTTGTCATCAGAGCTCTTTGTGCCACCTCACATGGGCTAAACGGGTGCACAGGGCAGGTTTTACCTCTGTTTCTCCATCACTCCTCACTGTGCTTGGTGACAGTGACAAAGCTCCTCTATTAAAGAAATATCCTGAACTTTTTAGAGGGGAAAAAAGCACAGCAGAGCATTTAATGAATCCTGGTGTGTGAGACATTCACTGGTGTCACTGAAGGGGCACAAGGGGAGGCCCCTGCTCATGGAAGGTTCAGGGATGGTGCCGTGCTGGGGTCTGGGGACTTGGTCAATTATTACCTGCCCTTGGCTGCTTTGATCTCAGCTGCTTGTGCCCTCGTGTTGCAATCCAGACACTGAGTCAACATTAAATAGACATTTAAATGACAGCACTGAACACCAGCTGGGAGAATGTACTGTCCTCTGCACCCCTGAGCTAAAGGGAAATTCCTCTGTGGAGGGGAGGGTGAGAAGGAATCAGTGTTTGAGAGGAAGGACGAAGGTAGGATCTGCTTTATGTTATAGAGAAAAGACTGGTACGTCCCTGGTCCTGATAAGGAGTTCCCTGATCTGTCACACAGCCCTAGTGCTGCTGCTTTTCCTGGAAAATACTGAGACTTCTGTGTGGATGGTATCCTACAGAATAACACAGAAGCTTGATTTTTTAGAGTTATTGTGCAGTTGATGGCAAACTAAAACACCAGAAGTGTCTTCATTAGACAGTGAGCAGGGTCTAAACGCTTCCCTCTGTGCATCATTTAAATGTCTAATCCTATGGTGTATTGTTCTGTTGGCTTTGGCACCATCACCATCATCAAAAACAGAATCATGGAGCTCCATTGGTTCTTGTTAGGTAGGAAGCTGCTGATGCTGCAGCCACGAGAATTGGATTCATATATATTTACGTCTATAATCAGTCAGGTCAGCATGGCATTGACCTTCCCATGCTTGTTTTCATCTGTAACAGACAGCTCCCTTGTGCCTGCTACATCCAAGGTCACATTACAATTTATTGAGCTGCAGATAATTCAGGTAGCAGAGTGTGAGCAGTGATTCAGCTGAAGTCCCTGTGCCAGGATGTGACCACTGAAAACTGATCATCCACAATATTAGAACCCAAATTATTATAACAGCCCTGGCAGTTTTGGCCTCTGCTAGACCACTGCCAAAAACTCCTGGGCTGTTTCAATGATTAGTCCTGGCTAGGAACTGTTCCAGCAGGCAGCCTGATATGGTCACCTGGGACTGGAAGCCAAGACAGTTGCACAATACGGGTATGGCCAAATGATGCCATCTCAGAACCCAGAGAAAGGCACTATTATGAGCCCAGAAGCTTTCCAGACTATTTTTGCAACTAATCATTTTACAATTATTCATATTTGTCTGGTTTGGCACCAGTTGCAAATGAGCCTTTAATAAAATGCTTCATCAAGTGTCCCTCTCCCCCCCTCCTCACAGTTCAGTCATTTTGAATTCCTCTGTCCTCCTGCTGGCAATCTTTCTTCTGCTATAAATGATAACATAATAATAAATTATTTGAGATCTAAACATCTGTCTTCTACACAGGTCAGTGTCCTGATCAAAGCTTGGAGTTTCCTCACCATTCCTGTCTCTGCTGGGGTGCCGTTGTCCCCAAGAGAGATCACAGCGATTATGGACATCTAAATCCCACACCGTGAGTCAACCACTGCAGATCTCCACTTGGACAGATGACACACAGTGAGGGATAACACTAAAAGAAAATAGACCACTAATCTAACAAAGAAGTGTGTTCATTCAGTTATAAAAGATGGCTTGAAATATATCATATCATATCATATCATATCATATCATATCATATCATATCATATCATATATCATATCATATCATATCATACCACACCATACCATACCATATCATATCACATGATGGTTTGGGTTGGAAGGGACCTTAAAGAACATCTCATTCCACCCTGTTGCCATAAGCAGGGACACCTTCCACTATCCCAGGCTGCTCCAAGCCCCATCCAACCTGGCCTGGGACACTCCTAAGGAACAGAGAAAACCAGCTACCTGGAGGAGTCACTTACAATAATTAATTAGATAATTCAATTTACTCATTTACCTCATTTCCCACCCTCTGGAAAGCAGCCCACACCTTCCAAGGTCAATATCACGGACAAAACCCAGTTGTGCAAGCCGTGATGTCATCAAGCACATCACCAATTTCCAGTGAGCCAATCAGGGCATTGTGCAATGCAGGGGCTGGAGCTGGGGGTGGAATTTCCTTTCTCCCACCCAATGGGCCACATCTGCTGGAGATGGGAAGAGAAGTGGCAGTGCCTGGCTCTTGTTCCTACCTCACCTGTTTGCGTCCTAGGTTCTAGTTTAAATTTCAATTAATTTTTTCTTCCTGAAACTTTTTTTCCTTAAATTAGTTTTTCCTGGAACTGCACCCTTCATGGATTGAAAGCACTTTTTAGATGACTATGTTATTTCTTAGGAGTCATAGAGACAGGACTCTGAGCATTTCCTTGATATCTGATGTCCTTTAAATATCTCCTTGAGATAAGCATGAGGGTGGTGAGGCCCTGGCACAGGGTGCCCAGAGAAGCTGTGGCTGCCCCTGGATCCCTGAAAGTGTCCAAAGCCAGGTTGGATGGGGCCTGGAGCAATCTGGGATAGTGGAAGGTGTCCCTGCCCATGGCAGGGGGTGGAATGAGATGAACTTTTAAGGTCCCTTCCAACCCAAACCATTCTGGGATTCTGTGTTCTATCAGATGAGCCTCTGTGAGCACCAGGTAAATCTGTTCTCTGCCACTCTCCTTTCATTTAATCTCTTTTATTTCATCTCTCCACCCATGGATTTTGTTTCCCCACCACGCTGGTCCCCATGCTGGGGGATGAGGTTTGCTCCTACCTCAGCTGGGAGCAGGGCTGACATTGCAGCACCTGCACACTCCAGCATGGAAGAATCCCTCAAAAAAACCCCAGGGAAGTCAAAGAGTTGTTAATTTTTATCTTCCTTCTTCACAGACATGTTGACAAGGCATAAACAAACCTGACTCTCATCTGCTGAAGTTTACAAAATGTTCAGGATGATTTTCAGTGACCCCAAGCCCCCTCTGCACAGAGGTCTCCACAGAGCCACACAGGGCCAATAGCTCCTGCTCCCCTGTGCATGACTTTCCTGGGAAACCACGTCTTGAACAGCAGCATCTCACCCCCTCCTTCAAGGATGGGATTCCTCCTGGGTAATGAGCCAGACACTTCTAGGAAACTGACCTTTGGAAAGGCCAAGACTTCCTAGCAGCGTTAAGGGCTGCATTTCTCAAGAGTCATCTGTACAGTTTTCACTCCCACACCTTTGCTGGGGGTATAAAACAGAATTTAACCCACCCTTTACCCCCATCCCCAGCCCTCCAGAGGGGCAGTGAGGTTGGGTTTGTGGGTGTGGGTGAAAAAAGTCCTTTCCAGACCAAACCATTCTGTGATTCTGAAGCAACAAGGGTGGCTGGCCACATCCACACTGTTAAATTCCTTCATCCTCCAGGACAAGGTGTCTGGATTAAAACAATCCACAGGGAGTGGTTCCTAGCCCATGCCAGCCTCCATGGGTTAGTCCCAGCTGGCCTGGGCCCAAACTGGTCCAGTTTAGCTGATATTTCATAGCCAGGCCCTGTACCTCTGCCCCTACACTGTTTTACTGCCGACACAGACATGATGCTGCCCCAGGAAATTTTGTTATGGATGCTCTTACAGGAGAGGGTGGATAAAGCCTTTCCTTCCCTCCATCCCCTCCACTCACTCCCCCTGCCCCAGGACACTCAGCAGTTCTGCTGGTACGTTATTTGCACCAAAGCTGTTGCAATCACACCACAAATAAGCGAAATCTCTGGCTTTTACCCTAAAAACTAACCGGCCTTTCAGATTACAGCAATTCTGTATTTAATCAGCCATTTCCCCTGTGTAAAGGACATAGGTCTTGTGCAGTGACTTAGTTGCAAGAACAGTTTTAAGTACAGAAATATGATTCAAGATCTCAGAAGCATAAAAATGGAAGGAAGGAAGGAAGGAAGGAAGGAAGGGAGGAAGGAAGGAAGGAAGGAGGGACGGAGGGACGGANGGAAGGAAGGAAGGAAGGAAGGAAGGAAGGAAGGAAGGAAGGAAGGGAGAAGGGAGCTGTTGGATCAAATCCCATTTGCAGACAGCTCCCAGTCTTACATAAGGGACAAAATCCCAGGGAAAAGTTCAGGCAAAACAAAGAAATTTGGTTGATTTTCCATGCTCAAGAGACTAAGAGCTGTATTATTCCTCTATCAGCTTTGGGAGATGGGGAATGATGTGCTGAGCAGGGCCATCTGCTCCAGCCTCATCCTGCCATTTTCTTTCTTGGGAATAATTCCCATCATGACTTTTCAGCGCAAACATAAGGCATTAGAAGTATCTAACACATTTCTGGGGCTTTGAAAAGCTAATGGATGGTGGTAGAGCAGGGAATGCAATTAGAAGGATGGGTACCTACAAACTGATGAGCTCTGGCTTGTATTCATTTAGACATTTATTAATTTTAAAAATCTGCTCTTGATTGCATCTCCCTGCCAGCGCTGGTGTCTGCTCACAAGGGTGGTCCCTGTGCTTTGTCCAGGTTTTTTTGGAAAATTCCTAAGACAGCAACCTGAAAATCACTCAGGAGTACATCCTGGGTCTGCACCTGGCAAAACAGGTGAAAAATAGCAAAAAGAGCTTACAAGAAATTAATTATGGATTAAGATCTGGAATCTGACGACACAAGGAGGTTTGACGATTTTCAGGCTTGGGGGTTGCAACAGAGATAGAGATAAGAAATTGCTTTGAGTCCTTTTTATTGTTGTTTTGCCCTGAAATAAATCCAAGGAAATATTTCTCTCTTGAAGATTCTTGGCTGATAATCCACCTCATACTGGTTTATGGCCTGATTTTAAAGATTTCAGTGTACAAGCTGAAAGCCCTTCTGCCTCTTGATTGCAGAGAAAGATAAATGTCAACCCCATGGTGTCAACAAAATGTACATTGGGAAAGAAATTACCCAGTGTCACAACCTGGGTTATTTTCCCCTAAATCCACTACCCCAGTGTGCTTCTGTCATATATTTTCCCACTTGCTCCATTTGATGAAGTTCCCTGCTGTTGGTGTGGCTTTTAAATACCTGAAATAAAATTGCCAAAATTGATATTTCACTCTTTGAGATTTTTTTTTTTTTAAGGGCCATTGCTGAAGTTATTTATAAAACTTCATCCCCACATGGAAGACTGGGGCACTCCACGGGTGATCACAGCCCTGGCACCCCCATTCTGCCCCTCACTAAGGCAGGAGTGAAACGTAGATGTAAGCAGGGAGAGGGATGAGAGCACCAGGGACAGGCTTGGCCAGAGAAAATGAGAGACACAAAGTCTGTTAGAATCACAGAATCACTGAATTATTTAGGTTGGGAAAGAGCTCCCAGACCACTGAGTCCAATCCCTGACTGATCCCCACCTTGTCACTCAGACCAGAGCTCTGAGTGCCACTTCCAGTCATTCCATGGACACCTCCAGGGATGGGGACTCCACCACCTCCCTGGGCAGCCCCTTCCAATGCCTGACCACCCTTTCCATGAAGAAATTCTTCCTGGTGGCTAAATGTTAATAGACTCCTTCATCACTTCTCCAGAAGCCACTTCATTGATTAATTCAAGTAATGAGGAAATGAAGAGGCTAAAGATCTTTTATGGGCATGAAATGAGCCTCCCTCCACAAACAGGAGGACCTACAGGTTGCCCAGAGAGGCTGTGGAGTCTCCCTCACTGGAGACATTCCAGAACTGCCTGGACACAATCCTGTGGAATGTCTTCCAGATGAGCCTGCTTGAACAGGGAGGTTGGGCCAGATGACCTCCAGTGGTGCCTTCCAACCTCATCCATTTGGTGTTTCTGTGGTCTTTATCCTTGGGAAGGTCCAGCAGATCAAAAATAACCTTTCCTTGGTCACTAATGGGGAGGTGTGACCTTGTTCTCAACTCGGACACTGAGACTTGAGCCAACAGGGTGGAGAGAAATGAAAATGAATCTTCAGCTTCCAAAACAGTCATGGGATCATTCCAGAAGGAAGCCTGGTGACATGAGAGTGGCACAGCTGCTTATACAGACAATATAAAAATCCTCGAAAAAAGAAAATCCTCGCTGCCTGAGAAAACACAGTTCCAAGTTTTTACAGAAAAACATTTTCACCAGACACAAAAAGTCCAGAGTTGGACCCCATCTGTCACTGTGTGAAAGTCCCAGCTTCAGGATTCACATCCTCCTCTGGTCAAGCTACTTCTATGTCAATATTCAGAGTAAACTACTTTGTGTAACAGACCTCGATAGGGCTGATCACAATTCCCTGAGAACTGGATTTTCATTGGAAAACAAAGTTATATAGGAAAGAGCACTTGTTACAGGGATTTACAGCAATATGGAATATTTTAGGCCTTTCTCCCTCACGTTTCCCCATTTGATATGGCCTCAACGATTTCCTTGTTTATGCAAGACAGAGTGTTTTAACTGGAAACATTTGGAGAGTCTCAAGATTATGAAATAATCTTGGTTATTAAGTAACTTAAGACAGCTTTCCTTGAATGGGAGACATCAAGTTCTAGTCTCTGTTGAAGTGCCCCTTTGATTAAATCTCATCACCAGGCAGCTCATCGTAGAATCATCAAATGGTTTGGGTTGGAAGAGGACCTTGAGGATCCTCTTGTTCCAACCCCCCCTGTCATGGGCAGGGACACCTTCTTCCCTAGATTGTGACTCAAATCTCTCCTGCTTTAAAAAAAAAAAAAAAAAAAGGCTTTCAAAAATCTTAAGAATTTAACCCATTGAAAAGTGAGAATAGTTGTAAACTCACTACTTTTTATGAAATGTAAAACTGTTCCCATGGCTCACAGTGGAAATACTCCTGACAAGAAGTCTACCAGAATCATGCTTCGTACCAGATATCCTTTCAAGAGAGTGCCAGTTGTCCCAACAAGAGCATCTTGAAAATTGTATTATTTGGGGATTTTTCATCTGTGGAAGATTTGCAAGAGGAAGTACCTGAGTATCTTTCCATTCTGGGAAGTCAAAGGGACAGAAAATCACTTTATGGAGACAGAGCCAAAGCCAAGGACATTTGATGATTCCAACCTTGATGATTCTGTGAAACTGAAAGCAGCGAGGCAGCGACATCTTGAGGAAATTCCTGCTTACTCAACTCTTTGGTGGCACTCCAGGAGTTATGGGATAAGGGATCTTAGGTCCTTGCCTTCCTTACTGATCCATTGTCCTATCTCAGGATGTCTCCTGCTTATATATTTTAAAATTCACCTTTAAAGGGCCCTTAAAAGAGTTCAACTACTTTTTATGAACTATAACTCATATAAGGTCATTCTAACAGATTCAAGCCCTCTTTTTTTCCAGCCCTCCATCCCCTCTGTCCATCTCAGCGTGGGGAATGAGGAAGAGACAAAGCAGAGAATTAAATATCCTGATGGCTTGTCCTGATGGCTCAGTTTAGGCTCCCCACAGCCAGGTGTTTCAACAGAATCAACAAAAACACCCCACTGACATAGTGAAGCAAGTTCAGTGAGAGCCACTAGGGTGGTGGGGGACTTGGATATGGGGGATGTGAGGAGAGGTGGAGAGAAATTGGGATTATTCGATCTGAGGAAGAACATGAAAAGGGGTTTTATCCCCCCTAACAGGTCCTTGCTCTTCCAAATGGGGGTTAGGACCAGAAGAATTGATACCCAGACATGAAGCCACATCAGGAGTATCCACTAACTCTGTCAGCTTTGCAAACGTAGGATAAGAGGAGTCTGAGGTTATCCAGATATTTTGAACCCTCATCCAGCAAGGAAAGACCACTCTGCCATGGCTCATTCACTGCCCTTCAGCAGGGATTTGGGGTACAGAGTTACAGAGTGGGAGGGCAAAAGGAAATGTCCACCTCACATACCCACAGAGGGGCATCCTGACCCCGGTGTGATTTGAACACACAGCCTTCTGATCTGGAGTCAGACGCGCTGCCATTGCACCACGAGGTCAGGGACAGGGGATCCCCTGCCCAGATGTCACTCCGGAATTTGGGGCATTCTTGGAGGGAATGGGAATTTTGTTTCACCTGACAGAGGAGTGGCACCAACAGGATTTGCCCGTTGCCTTGCTAAACAAAGAGGGTTCTAAATGAGATATTTCAGATGAAGAAGGTCAAGAATTAGCACTGCCCAGAGCAGCCCTGCAGAGCCTCTCCCAGGGAAAACAGGCTCCTGGATGCGGTGTTCTCCAGAGGGGCAGGAGAGGCGGTGGCCCAGCACCTCCCTGGGGACAGAGGCCCCATTCACCTGGAAGATGCATGGATGTCAAGGCCATGTTTGACAGGTCACAGGTCATGACCAACGTGCAGGACAAAGCAGGGAGGTGTGGTGGGTGCCTGCAGCACTTTGCCTCGTGAGGAAGATGAAGGGACTGAAGGCTTTCTCTGAAAAGTGGAACAAGTTTCACAACTGCAGGTTCAGTCACTCCTGGGGGACCTGGACTTATCTCCATGTGATATTTCCCAGGAAGGCCAGCGTGGGGTGGTACAGTAGGTACAGGGGACTTCTGGAGTGATTAAGGACAACGATTCAGTGCAAGATGATGGAAATAGAGAGAGGTTCCTGATGAAAAACGTGAGGGTTTTTTCAAGAAAAGGCTAAAAAAGAAGAGTCTGGTCCACGCCACCTCAGAGCCCACACGAAGACTATGAAAGGAATGCTCCTGAAATGAAGGACGAATGTGATGATAACTGGAGACAGGGACCATGGGCTTCCCAAGGACAATACAATTTCTTCCTTTATGGCCAAATGGACACCGAGGAACATCATTTA
>VZTH01000339.1:0-58719 GCA_013397815.1 Aleadryas rufinucha
GGAAGGGAAGGGAAGGGAAGTTGCCAGAGGCTGTGTGCTCGTGTGCCCCAGCTCAGCAGACACTTCCATGACCCACATGAGCCCTGACAGACCTTCAGCTGGGGGGATGTTTGGTCTGATACATTGGGAGCCTCTGCAGCAGGTGGAGGGGTTTGAAGGGTGTTGTCCCATGGGACATGGCTTCGACAGTGGCAGCAGTGGGGAAAGGGGACAGGAGGGCAACTGGAGAGGCAGGAGCTCCTTCCCCCAGGCCTGTCCTGCAGCTCTTACCATTCAATGCTCAGAGACCTGGGCCGGAAGGCAGACAGCTCGGCCGAGCCATGCTCAGCTTTCCTTCTCTTCTCCTGCTTCTGCTTCACCGACAAGCGGTGGGCAAACCTAGCGAGGCTGCTCTCCGACCTGGGGAGGGGAGAGGAAAGGCGTTAATGGCACTGCAGCCCGGCTCCAGGGCACACCCAGGACACAGCGCCGGGAGGTGCTCAGCACTGACAGGAGGGGGCATGGGGTGGCACCAGTCCTGGGGGTGGGAAGCGGAGGAGCAGCAGCAGGTTTGGTTTTGCTCAGCAGGCCAGGACCAGCACAGGTCTTTGTTAGCCAAACTGGAGCTGCAGCCTGGCAGGCTGAGAGTGCCAGGTCCTGCTCCCTGTGCAGCAAAATCACCTCCCCAGGCTGTGCATTCCTCCCCAAACTCCAAGCGGGGGGAGCCAGCGCTGGAGACACAGCCAGGGACACATCGGTGGAGAGAACCAGAGCAGACTGAAGCAAAGGCCACACACTCCTTCAGAGAAAGCCTGGAGCCCCTGTGGCCTCCCAGCTGGGGCTCCCAAACACCGGAACAGCTTCCCTGAGGAAGACTGACATGGAAATCTGCCCACAGTGGAGAGATTTTGGACAAGGAAACAGAAATGTGTGGGAGCAAATGGATTCAACTGAAGGACCCGTCTGTGCTGACGAAGCCCCTTCCCACCAGGTGGGTGCTCCAGCGCCGCTCCCAGCCCCTGGGACCTGGGAAAAGCACCCCCGCAGGCGCCGGGAACGCGCTGCACATCCCGCCCCATCCCAGCCCTGTCCAGAGGAGAGCTGCTGGCACAGGGCACACCTGCACTGTCTCCCAGCCCCGTGGCGCACGGGCACACCGGCTGAGATTGGCTGAGGAGGTGCCTGCCCCGCGCAGACCCTGAGCCCTCCGCTTCCCTCTGGCACACAGAGCTCCCAGAGCCCCCTGTGCCAGGGCTGGCACCCCCAGCCTATCCCTGCTGCCAGCCTGGAGAGCTGGGACACCCAGACTTGGGCACACGACCAGGCTGGTGGCACTGGGGCCGTGTGCCAGCCCTGCCACACTCACTGTCACAGCCACTGCCTTCTCTCCTCCTCTAATGTGCCAGCACAACCTGCTCCCACCGCTCAGCCAGCCCCGGGCTGGGCAGGGGAGGGGACCAGAGTGATTTGACAGAGGTCCCAGGGGATGAGAGACAGAGTTGGGGGGAACTTTGAACCTACACACATTGCTAAAGCCTCTCCTCTCCTCTCCTCTCCTCTCCTCTCCTCTCCCTCAACCAAACAAAATACCTCCAAAGAAAGGGTAAAAGAGAAGGTATTTCTCAGAACTCAGAGCTCCCTGCCTTTCCTCACAATAATTAGGCCAGCCCCGACCAGCCCCCCCAGCTAACCAATACATTTTAAACACAGACATCTTCAATTCATTAACTGGTTATTGATTTATTTTTCAGCTTATGAATTGCTGTTGCTGGGGATGGGGTGGAGACAACTTTCTGGAGAGGCCTCTTGTCTCTCCAGTCCCCGCTGGCAAAGAGCTGTTCAGACCTTCCAGAATCATTCTTAACATTCTTGAGCAAAAAATCCTACTTTGATGTAAAGGATGAGGTTTGCCTTAAAAGAAACCCAACAAGAAACCCAAACCCCAGCTTTCCCCTGCTCACAGCCAGAGGAAGAGGCGATGAAGAGGAGTGATCCTGGTGCCCATAGAGCAGAGCCTGGCACCAACATTATCCCCAGCACCTCACTCTCCTTTGATCTTGTGTCAGACCTCAGCTGGAATGGAGAAGATCCAATTCAGGGAGGGGTGAGAGGTGGGCATTGCCAGCCAATGCTCTGCAGCAGCCCCAGGCATGGTGTGGACACCAGGATGAGCAGGGCTGACCCAGGCATGGGGCTGGACAGTAGGGACCAGGTGCTGCTGGTTCCCTAGAGCACCTCCTCAGTGGCATTTGGCTGTTCCTGCCCCTTCCCACCTGCCCAGGAGGAGCTCCTGCCACCCCGCAGGGATGAGGGCTGCAGCCCCAGCTGAAAGGGTGCTGGGGGTGTTTATCTCGTGGGATTTGGGGACTGCCTGCAGAATGCTGCCCTGTCTGCTGTGGTCACCTCACCTCCACCACACTCCCTGCACCACCACGGCCACCCCTCCCAAACTGGTCCCCAGCAGGGATGAGGGGCTGGGGGATCCCAAATGCCCTGCACAGATGCAGGAAGGCAGCAGCCCCTGTGACAAGTGCCTCTTTGGTGCCAGTACATGGCCCTTGCAATGACCACCACGGGGACAATTACACACCCAGGAGCTTTACCTGGATGTATCCACCTGCCCAAGCACAGCAGGAGCTGCCCCTGCATCCTTCAAACTGTATAAAGCCAACAGCATCTGTCAAGAAGAGATGGTATGGGAAAACAGGGCAATGTGCCACATGTCATCAGGATTAGGGATGAAGAAGAGTTAGTCCTGGGGTCAGGGTGGGCTGGTGGGGCTGGAGAAACCACCTGGGTGCTCAGGAACATGTGGCCTTGCTGTGAGTCCCTAGCCGTGGCATCAAGGGGAAGGCACAGGGAGAAAGGGGATGGGTGCTCTCCAGCCCAGGGCAGGTGCTGCCCAGATCTGCCCGATGCAGGACAGACAAGCCAGTCCATGTGTGAGTCAGAAGCTGACCAAGAATCTTGGGGTGCTGATTTCACCCACCAGGCCTGCCAGCCACCACCTCCAGCTGCTACAGCCCAGGTAAAGGAACGGCTGTGACGGCTCTGACAGCCTGACACCTCCCCCCTGAGAGCTGTCAGCAGCTCACCCAGCCATGAACCAGCCTCCCTCACCTCTGCCAGACCCCAAAGCTTCAGCAGAAGCATCACTAATTAGAAGCCAGGGGCACGTTACAGATCATCTGGCGATTCATACAGAGCTGCTTTACATAAACCGTGCTGCAGAAGGGGAATGAATCATACCTGCTCTGCCGTGGCTGCGCTGTGAGCACGGCCGGCCTGCTCGCTGCCCTCACACCAGCAGGACCCTGCTGCTGGCTCAGCTCCTCCGAGCTCCTGTGTGAGTTACTCCGGTCCCTGGGGTCGGGGTCGGGATGCTCCCAGTTTTCGGTGTGCCCAGGACTGGGATGCTCCCACAGCGCTGGGCACTGTGCCAGGTCTGAGCTCTGCGGGTGGCAGCAGGGGTGAGCCTCTACCACAGGGAGGGGGATGCTGTTGAGACCACACCGTTACTTCCCCAGGGCTTTCCAAACAGTAATAGATGTCCCTGTCCCTTGAGAAGGATCAGCCTTAGGGATTTTAAGGTAGAAGCAGGGAAACTGAGGCATGGAGCAGGCACGCTCCAGGTAAGATAGACTCCCTGTGCCTGTCAGCTTCCTTCCCCTTGTGTGCTTATCCAATGGGTGAGATTTCGATGCCTTCCCCCATCAGGACCACACACTCAGCCCCACAAGCGCTGGTCTGGACAACAGGCAGCCCCAGGTGCCACTGTGATCTTGAGGGAGCTTCATCCCAGCCACGGGATGGGGACAAGGCCCGCACTGCTTCCCCAGCCCTGCCACTGCACTGCTCTGGGTCCAGCCAGGCAGGGTCTGGGCTCACCTGCCCAGCCCTCCATCAGAAGCAGCATCTCTGCAGCAGCTCAGCTGCTGCAACAGTCGGGGCTCGGTGGACACAGCTGGCACCTGCCAGGGCAGTCCCCACACACCAAGGGGACACGTGGGAAAAGCCATCAATTGGAACGTTAACCGCAGCGTTGGGGAGAATTGTCTCCTGACAACCAGAGAAGGTTGTTCAGCTACTGTGCTGTATCATAAATCACACCTCTATGACTTGCCATCTGTCAGCCAGATTACACATGTTCAGGATGTAATGTCAGCATTTAAGTCAGCACACGGCATCTTTTCCCAGAAATAATTATCAGTGCTGAAGGCTCTTGCAGCAATAGCCATCCTCAGCCCTTCCCTCCAGAGCTCTGGACAGAACAGAGCTGGCATTCCCAGAGGGCAGGACCACCACTGTGGCACAGCGATGCAAGCCTCCATGTGACACGTCCCCCCTATACCCACTGCTTCAGGCCCAAGGAGGGGCAGGGTCTGGCACGGCAAACTCCCCCCTGGCACCAGCCATGGCACCCAGCACCCTGAACAGAGCAGGCAAGGACAGGCAGAGGCAGAGGCTGATGCAAAAGGGAGACAGGGACAGTGCTGTCTCCAGCCTGGTGAGTGCTGAGAGCCTGGGAGTGTCCAACCAGGATGAGCAGAGTGCCCAGAGCAGCACTGGGACCCCAGCATGGCCAAGGGGGAAGAGTCCAGCTCAGCACAGGGCACAGCTCCCACTGCCCTGATGCACTGTGTGACACGAGTCTGTACCCATCCCTTCACCCTACAGGTTTTCTGGGAGTCCAACCCCACAGGGGTGACTGCCAAAGCCCCCAGCCTGCCGAGGCAGTGGGAACGCAGGCAGAGCACGGCCATGGTGGGCTGGCAGCCCGTCCCTATCCTGCCCGTGCCTCCGGCAGCTCGCTGAGCCGGCACTGGACACGACACCCAGCACACAAATCCCTCAGCTGCCCCGGGATGAGGACAAGGGGCTGAAGCGCCGCCCTCCACCACCTCGCTGGCCAGGCAGGCGGATGAGCAGTGACATTTCCCGAAGCTCAGCACAGAAATACACAGGGACAGGATTCTTCCCCCCGGCTTCACCCGCCGCGCACAGGCGTGAATCCGGCCGGGAGTTCGCAATCACCGCCGCATCCCCCACACCACAACTGGGAAGTGGTGACAAGCAAAATCCTGATCCCTCGGCTCCGCATCCCTCCCTCCCTCCCTGTGGTGATCCGCTAAAAGCCTTTTGGCAGTTTGCAGCCGCCGGGGCGAGCGTATGCCCGCAGGAGCCCGGGTGCCTCAGCCCCTGCCAGCACAGCACGGCTCTGCCACGGCCGGAGCTGCGGGGACACCAGCGGCCATGCAGGCACAGCTGCACCGAGCCATGGGTGAAGGATGACCGAGGTCACCAGGGTGCCAGCCCAGGCTCCGGCACAAGATGACCAGCACCAGCAACACCTCTGCTCCACC
Organism: Aleadryas rufinucha; assembly: GCA_013397815.1. Classification (NCBI taxonomy): domain Eukaryota; kingdom Metazoa; phylum Chordata; class Aves; order Passeriformes; genus Aleadryas; species Aleadryas rufinucha. The sequence goes on from VZTH01000339.1 coordinate 5,343, forward strand.
AACGCACCCAGCCAAAGCCCTCACCCCCGCACAGGCACCAGCCATCCATCCCACAAGCTAGCACATCTAGGCAGGAACAGCTCCCACTTGTTGCACACTCCTTAGCCCGAGACTCAGGAGCCAGCCCGTGCCTGTCTATGGCTCTGAACTAACCCAGATGCGGGCAGGCAGCTCCCATCAGCACAGGCAGCAACCCCGGGATGAGCCAGGGGCTGTAGGCAGCCCAGGCAAACAAGCAACGTTTCAGTTCGTCCTCCCTCCTTGGGGAGCAGCCACTGCACACACGGCTTTGAGCTGGGCTTATCCCCACGGGCATCCCGGCTGCAGCCGGGCTGGGGAAGGCGGCCGTGCCTGGGGCGAGCGGTGCCGGGAGCACACAGCGCTGCGCTCGCTGCGGCTGCGGGGTTTGGCTCCTGTCAGCGTCTCATTTGCACAGGTACAGTTACGATGAAATAGAGGGAAAATAACCAAAGCTGGAAAGGTTCTTCCCAAGCAGGGAGCAGTCTTTTGGGAGAGACAGGGTTTGGAAAGGACAGGCTTATGGCCACAAACATGCAGTCAGCCTCCAGGCGAGCGCTGGCTGCGCACAGCACTCGGGCAAGCCCCGCTCACCGGGGGCACGCTTCCCACTGACCACGGTACCAGTCACGAGGGTGTCTCCAAAGCAGCAGCCAGAGCCAGGACCCCAATGAGCCGTGCCCAGCTGTGCCCTGCAGGAACAGGGACAGAGACAGATGCCCGCGAGCCACGCAAATGATGCTCACTCACCTGCACAGCCTCTGCTCCCTTCGCTCCTGGCACTCTGCTCACCCGCTGCCAGAGCAGCAGCTCATCCCAGAGTGTCTCTTCGGGAGAGTCCCTGTCCCCTCTATGCACACTCCCATCCCGAACGGGGTCCCCTGTTCCCATCCGTGTCGCCTGACCTCCTCAGCTGCCACCTCCGCTTCCCTCACCCATCACCTCAGGTTTCTCGTTTGCTCTGTGCTTGGCTCTTTTTTTCTTTTATTTTTTTTTTCCTCCCAATCTTGTTTCTATAGAAACGAGATTAGCAGAGGGGGAAATAAAACAGCCCCATGTGACTCAGATTCCAACACTGAAGAATCTCCTGGTTGCGCTTGCCGTGGCTTTACATAACCAGGAGTCTGTGCAGGCTCAGATGGGGGGACCAGGCTCGGCCGAGGGACACAGGGCTCAGCTGAGGAGAACCAGGCTCAGGTGAGCAGGATCAGGCTCAGGTGAGGAGTACCAGGCTCAGCTGCGGAAGGGCCACCAGGCAGAAGGCAGCAATGCCTTACCTCCACTTGCTTTGGGTTTGCTGTGACACTCCTGAAGCAATGACATGTCACCAAACCCTGCTGGCACCCCCATGAGCCTGTCACCCTGCATGGCCCTGCCTCACTACCTGTTCCCACCGAGAAGAGGAGAAAGCAGAGGTAGGGATGCTGAAAACTACTCTGAGTCCCACCAAAACCTCTGGGGTCCCCAGGTGAGCTTTGGAGGAGGAAGCCCCAAGACCCTCCACGCCACCAGGCTGTCCTGCCCCTGTCCTCACCACTGGGGAAAGTGGTTTGGGCCACTGGTCCCCAACCTTCATGGACTCATGGGTGAGCAGGCAGGCGCAGGCAGGCAATCTGGTGAGCTGCAGACAGCCGCATACTCCACTCTGCTGGCATCCCTCCTGCTCAATCTCCCAAATCCATGAGCAGTGTCCATGGCTGGGGCACACAAACCACGGGCTGAGCTCTTCCGTCACTGTTTTGGGGACTGACACAGGACATTGCCCACAGGGACTTCCCAAGCCCAAACCTTAGCTCCAGGTGAGCCGGGAAGTGCTGAGGACCCTGCCTGAGGACCCCCCACGTGTTTCCTTAACTTGGGGACAGATGCTGATTGCACATGGCCAATGCTGCCTGCCAGGGTCACCCACCCAGGGCTTCTGCTGATGATACCAGTGTCTGTATGGGACACTGCCCTTCTGCTGCACCTCCGGAGGCTCAACCTCCATGCACCCCCTGCTCCCCAGGTACTGCCCAGGACTAAAAAAGAGGCAGAGTGCCCTTTTACTTGGCTACTTTTTATAGTGATAGGACAAGGAGAAACAGCTTTAAAGTAAAAGAGGAGAGATTTAGATTAGGTGTTTGGAAGAAATTCTTTGCTTATAGTGTGGTGAGGCCCTGGCACAGGTTGCCCAGAGAAGCTGTGGCTGCCCCATCCCTGGAAGTGCCCAAGGCCAGGTTGGATGGGGCTTGGAGCAACCTGGGATAGGGGAAAGTGTCTCTGCCCATGGCAGAGGGGTGGAACAAGGTTATCTTGAAGGTCTCTTCCAACCTAAACCATTCCATGATTTCTGTGATTCTATGAAATGGGAATCTGGGATGATGTCCTGGCAGAACACAGCAGTGAGGTACCTTCCCCACAGAACAGCACAGGAGCTCAACTGGGCTGGAAAGGCAGCAGAACATCTCAGGAGGTTTGGCTCCTACCCAAAGGACGGGGCATTGGCTTATCCAGGTTCTCCAAGTCCCTGGTTTTCCTTCGGGATTTCAGTGTCCCAGTTCTCAGGCTGACTCAGCCATGATTAGCTGGCGAGCTCTGCTGCTGTGACAGCCCCAGGCCTGCCTGCAGGATATGACATTAGGACACCTCTCCCCCTCCCCCGGGCACACAGGTGTTCAAGGGGGTCTGAGTTCCCTCCCTGACGAGCTCAGGACAGATCAGACAGCATGTCAGAGCAGCTGTGGGCAGCCACACTGAGAGCAAGGGATGAATTCAGGCGTATCCACCCAACCAAACTTTTCCATGAGTTATCCCAATGGGCTGGGGATCTGCGTGATGTGCCAGGGTTGGGTGGTGCTGCAGAGAAGGTGCCAAAGGCTCATGCAGTACTGAGGGCATGAGCTCTGTGAGGGCCCCGGCTCACCCACTTGCTGAGGACATGGCTGCACACCCAAACCACACTGCCTGGTGGGACCCAGCAGAGCTGGGGATGCCTGTTCTGACCCAGCAAGGAGGATGCTCAAAGGCAGGACAGCTGGGCAGCAGCCTGAGGCTTCCCAAGGCCAGGTAGAGGGACTCTGGGGATGCTGCAGATGGGGAAAGAGTGACAGGACTTGCATGAAAGAACGTAGAGGGCTCATCAGAAGGGAACAAGGAGAGATATCTGACAGCCCTGGGATACGAGGCTGCAGCTCCTGAGAGCCCGAACCATTCCTCCCCTTGCCACAGCTCAGCTCAACATGAGCCACTGCTTTGATTACCCTAAAACAGTAAAGGAAAGATGGGTCAGAGTGCAACCCCCCGAAAACCACAGCCCAGAGCAGCCCCTTTCATTGGCCCAACACAGCTGTGGTCACTAGGGGCTTTGGGAAGGGATTTTTATAACAACAAAAGTCTCAGTGGTCACTGACATTTGCCAGATATTGGGGGGCAGAATCAGTGCTTAAAGCCTGTCTAGTGAGCGCTGCTGTGCCAAGCCCAGCTCTTCACAAGCTGAACAGATGTAGCCACCAGGACTGATGCTGGGCTGGCTTCGCTGGGAAGGACCAAGCTGGACTCTGCAGGACCTGGCTCTGCAGCCAGAAGCCAGGCAGAGCAGACGGGATCCTCTATTTAAAGTATGATAACAGGGTCACAGAAACGTCTGCCAGCAAAAGCACTTGGATACCTTGATCTAATTATAGCTGGCATTATCAGGCTGCATTACAATTAGCAAGTCAGTGGCCAGTCTCTATTTCTGGTCTGCAACATGAGGCAGGTCGGTATTCCAAGGAAGAAGGAGAAGGGAAGCAGGGGGAGCGGGACGGAGATACCTCACTGTGTGTTTAAATAAGCAGCACAGCTGCTTCCGAGTGCTGTGGAGAGGCAAGTTTTATTTGGAGGGTGTTTATATGGAAAGCCAAGGAGAGAAACACAACCCATCCCTTCAGCACAGCCTCTGTCACTTGTCTGGGGGCAGCTCCTGACACTGCACCTGCCTGTTCTCCCCCGATGGTGAGGGCTGTCCACACCGTCCAGGTGAGCTCTGAGTCCCCCCAGGCCTGTGGGGTCCTGTGCCTCGGAGCAGAACCCTGGCCTGGCTTTTCATGGAATTGTTAAGGTTGGAAAAGTCTTCTCAGGCCATCAAATCCAACCATTCCCCCAGCACTGCCAAGGCTGCCACTAAACCATGTCCCCAAGTGACACATCCACACAATTTTTAAATCCTTCCAGGGATGGTGACTCCACCACGGCCCTGGGGCAGCCTTTTCCAATGCCTGAGCATCCTTCCAATGCCTGAACACCCTCCCAATGCCTGAGCACCCTTCCATTTCTTCCAGTGAATACATTCTCCTTAATAGCCAATCTTTTCTAAGCTATTTAGAAGCCAGATTAAAGCAGCATCCAGGAGGGAACCCAACCACACATCCCATTTGAATTCCACAAAGCCCATTCCCACTGGCCTGTCCAGTGTTCAGCACCAGGCCAGTCATTTAAGGACAGTTGACAGCAGCCAGAATCCCTGGAAATGGCTGGCATTTTTAGAATATCTTCTTGTTTTCTTTGAAAACCAGAGTTTTGTCAAACTTAGAGCATTTGATGCAAAGTATATGATGCTAATCCAAGCAGAAGGAACCACCTGATGAGTCCCAAATTAAAATGTTCCTTTGTTTTGGCTTTCAAACATTGCATTTTAATACTAATGCACAATCTGAATGGAAGGTAAATTTGCATGTCCTTCCCCTAAAAATTCTCTCTCAAAACAATAATTTTATTCATTTGCATTTTGACAATAACAACTGTCCCTTCTCTGACCAACATCTGTGCTGTGACAGAGATGCTGGGCACACGTGCCACAGGCTGGTGAGTCATTCTGCACCCCAGCGTGCCTGTACCACTGCGGGAACTGGACCTGCACCAGTATCATCTCCCCCCTGAGCAGACACCTTCCAGCTGGAAACCCATCTCCACGTGGGTACAAGCCAGGAGGCATCCCAAGGGTGAACACAGCAAGGAGGCAGTGGGATGTGCTGCTGAAAGCCCAGGGGTAGGAATGTGGCCTGAAAAGGGGCTGCAGGACCTCAGAAGAGGTGGGATCCTGAAGACAATGTAAGATGATCAGGAAGTTTCCTGTGTCTCCAGATTCTAAGCAATATTTAGAGGGATCTGCACAACTGTCACATCGTCACATTAAGATCCTATTGTCTCCATATGGTGCTGTAAAACAGCTGAAAAGAAGAGAAGGGCTTGGGGGTGCTGCTGGCTGAGAGCTCCTGGACGCGAACACCCAGAGCCCCCCTGTGCTGGGCTGAGCCCCACCATGGGCAGCAGGGGAGGGGGGGATTCTGCCCCTCTGCCCCCTCAGGTGAGACCCCACCTGCAGAGCTGCCTCCAGCCCTGGGGAACAGCAGCAGAAGGATGTGGAGTCCAGAGGAGGCCACAGAGATGCTCCAAGGACTGGAGCCCCTCTGCTCTGGAGCCAGGCTGGGACCGCTGGGAATGTTCACCTGCAGAAGAGAAGGCTCCAGGGAGACCTCAGAGCCCCTTCCAGTACCCAAAGGGGCTCCAGGAGAGCTGGAGAGGGACTTGGGACAAGGGATGGAGGGACAGGACAAGGGGGAATGGCTTCCCACTGGCAGAAGGCAAGGCTAGATGGGATATTGGGAAGGAATTGTTCCCTGGGAGGGTGGGGAGGCCCTGGCACACGGTGCCCAGAGAAGCTGTGGCTGCCCCTGGATCCCTGCAAGTGTCCAAGGCCAGGTTGGACGGGGCTTGGAGCTACCTGGGATAGTGGAAGGTGTCCCTGCCCGTGGCAGGGGGTGGAACAAGATGAACTTTAAGGTCCTTTTCACTGCAAACCGTTCCATGATCCTATGATTTTGTGTAAGCAAAGATCTTTTTCTGACTCCCAGCTATGAACCAGATCATTGACAAGGACCATTTCATGACAGGCACATACCAGTGTGCTTCACTCCCAAAATTAACAGTCTACTTTAAACCCAAAAATCCATCCATACACAGACAACAAATAAATAAAATCTACAAAATAACATGGTCAAAAATTCCTTTCCTTGGGCAAAATCCCCATCACTTTGCTTGTTTTTAAGAATTCTATAATTTCCCTCTGTGCTTGTTTTTAATGAAGATATCTATCACTCCTTCCTGAGCAGCAGGACCGAGATCTTGGGCTCTTCCAAGCGGGCTGCGTGAGCATGATGGATTGTCCACGTGCCAAGTCAGAGAAACGTGCAGACTTGTTCCTGTCTTGCAAGGAGCCAGGTTTTCAGAATTCCCCTACTACCAATTACAGCTTTTATCCTAATTAAAAAGATACCAGGGAAAATAAAGGAAAGGACAAAATCCAACCAATCTCTTCGTTCATGTGCAATCAGCAGGGATGGGTGAGGGGGTTCCTGAGAGGCTCAGTCTTCCTGGGACCTTCACCTCCCTCCACTCACGCCAGCTGAGCCCACACATGGTGAGGCAGCACCACACGGTGCTGGCATTCCCGCCGTGCCGTCCCCAGCCAGCCCAGCCCGTGACCACAGCCCGCTGTCCCCGTGCTGTCCCCAGCCAGCCCAGCCTGTGACCACAGCCCGCTGTCCCCATGCAGGGACAGCCACCCCGGGGGATGTGCCGTTGTTTAGTCTGCCCAGCCCTGGCTCTGGAGCCGCCTCTTGTTTTCCATGGCCCTGCGTCCCACGCTGCACATAGGAATGGAAAAGCTTGTTATTCTAGGCTGCCGGGTGGCCGGGCCGGTCCAAGAGCGGGGAGCAGTGATGTGGTTAAGGCGAGCTGGCCGCAGAGCCTCCATGGTTTCAGCTCCTGGCTGGCACCCCTCTCCTCCAGCAGACCACACTGCCTGCCACCACTGCCGCCATCAGGATGGGCAGGTGACAGGAGCTGGCTGTGCCTGGGCAAACTGCAGTGCTTATATGTCCAGGTGTGCTCACACGGGCCCTGAGGGAGGGGGAAGGATGGGAGAAGGGTGACAGAGAACGAGCCCAGACCCCAGAGGCACCAGGACAGCTGCCCAGAAATGGAGCCCTCAGCATCACACTGGCCTCAGTGCTCAGGAGAGGCACAAAGCAGGGCCAAGACATGTCCCTTTGGGTGATGGAGCACTGGAACAGGCTGCCCAGAGGGGCTGGGGAGTCTCCTTCTCCAGATATATTAAAAACACACCAGGACACGATCCTGTGCAATCTGCTGTAGGTGACGCTGTGCTTTAGCAGGGGTTGGACAAGACGATCTCCAGAGGTGCCTTCCAACCCCAACCATTCCACGATCCCATGACATGCACAGCCTGACCCATGGCTCTGCTGCCTCTGCAAGATGTGGGTAGCTGGGGGTTCTGGTAACCCACAGAGCACCCAGTACCTCTGTGTCTCACTCACAAAGTTCCTCAAACTGGTAAAGACCTATCAAAGAAATTAAGACCTATTAAATCCCAACCCATGGAGGATCCTGGGCAACCAAAGGGAAAAAGGAGAATGGCAAAATACCACAAGTCTGATTATGAGATGTAACACTAGTGTGCACCAGCAGTAGACAGGAAAAACTCATTGAAGTATTTTAATGGTCAGAAGAACACCACCATAAAATGCCACCTTGATACCACAGTGCTATCCTGCCCTCTGCGGTTCCTCTCCTACAGAGAATAAGTGATTATTAGGGACAGCTGGGCCCACACCACAGACCCCACTCCACTGCCAGCACCTCCTGGTCCCAGGATGGGCTGCAGGAAGATGCAGAGCTGTGGGGGCACCTGTGGAACTTGTGCCCTGGCCCCTGGGTGGATCTGGCTGGGGGCTGGGAGGTGGGGACCCTCCAGGCCACAGTTCCAACCACATCTGTCCATGCTAAACAAAAACATCCCTCTCTGGTTTTCCCTTAGGACTTGTGAGCATGTCAGGAATTAAACCCCAGTCTCCTGGGCTCATTGCACTGGTGAAGGAATCTGCATCTTTTTCTCTTCCCTGCGCCCCAGTTCTTCCCAGCTCAGTGAAAACCCCTCCCCACCTTGCCCAAGGCACTCCAATATGCATGGGGACACAAGATTCTGCTCAGCAGCCCTTGAAGTAATGGGAGCCAGAAGAATGGGAAACGCATCCCTACAGGCAAAACATGGCTTGTTCAGACTTCCTCCCAGTCCAAAATCTCCCTTGAAAAGGCATGACAGGGAGTTACAAAGGTCCCTCTTGCAAGAAGGGGAAAAATGCAGGAGAGAAAAGCCCTTGGCGTGCCTCTCTCGCAGCCGGCTCCAGCCCCCGTGGCTGCCACGGAGGTTTGAGGGACTTGAAGGGATTTGCAATGCAATAAAAACATTCCTGCTGCAAAGCATGAAACCCCAAAAGTTTATGGGAAACCACTGTCTTCGGGATGTCTGCATATCTTCAGGCATCCTGGGAGCTGTAGTTCAAAGAAACCAAGAAAAAGCAAGCAGCTGATAATGATGGTTACTGGATGGAGGTTGTGTGACTATTGGCTCCCGCACGAAAGCCTGAATTTCTGGGATGCTGAGCCCATTTCTGCAGCCAAGTGAGAGAAGAGCTCCTTGGCCCCTGGGGCATGAGGGACTCCGGCACCACAGCGAGGGAGAGTGAGAGGCACCCGGGGAAGGGCAACCCAAAAACTAAGTGTTGATGACTGAGAAGAGGGATGCGCTGCAGCAGAGGCCAAGAGGGATGGGCCAAAGCCATTTCCAGGGCTGGGAACCCAGCTGGAGCATGGCCTTGCCTGTGAGCTAAAACCCCTGTGCCTCAGTTTCCACCTTAACTCTTATTATCCCCCTATCCCCAAGGGCTGCAAGGATTGGCCTTTGCTGTTTGAATGCTCATGGGGAGCTGAACTCCTCAGAAGCCAGCTGTCCACACTGCATCAGCAGCATTAAATCACTTCCAAGCCCATTTCCTCTGAGCCCATGAAGGACAACTGTGCCAGCCAAGCTGCTGAAAGGCACTTTATTCTGACACCAGATACTCTTCGTGCAAGAGTCACCTCCCAGCAGGAGAACCAGCGGCATGTGGCACCCTCCAGATGAGGCACTGTCCATCAGAACTCCCACACCTGAAATGCCCTGGGGTGCAGGGGCAATGGAGGTGTGAGAGGCTATGTATCATCCTGGACTGAGCATCGAGAGATGCAGGAGATACTTTCACTTCCAGCCAAGGAATCCTGCTGCAAAGACTACAACCTGGGTAAAGCCAGAGCTGGAGACATGAGAAGGCGACCTTCTCACTACCTGCCTTGTATTGTGGGCTTGGGCGTCACAGAGCAAAAGACTGCCCCATGGCTGTGCAAGGCCCTCTCTGACACTGGACAACACCTGCCCACCAATGCACCACCACACCGAGCTGCAGGGAGAAACCCAGAGAGTCAGATTTTGCACCAGCTGACACAACTGACCCCAGCATGGTGTGCTCTGCTGGCTGCTGTGAGCCTGAAGGCCTCAAAAGTGGTTTCAGACACTTGGAAAGCAAAGATAAACCACAGGAGGCAGGTCCCCAGGACACAGCATTCTTCACACCTCACTGCCACTCCATCCAGGCTGTCACAGAGCAGGGGCTTTCAACTCCTCAGCACCAATCTGGTGTGATGAGGCAGCAGGTCCACAGGCCACTGGAGCCCAGAGTTGAGTTTCTGGAGGTTCTGCAGAAAGACACCTTGGTTTTGCAGAGCGGAGCCCTCTGCTCTGGAGAAGAGTGGCTGGAATGTTTCTGGGCCAGCTGTGCCTTCACAGGCAGTGGAAAGGGCCCTGAAATGGTCAAGGCCAGAGCATGTAAGCTGAAGACCTACCAAAATTTAGGACATCATGCTGGTGCCTCTTGCTTCCTTTTCCTTGGCTGCCAGCCTCACACAGCAATCCTGACCTCCCCTGGAACTTAATCCAGATTGACTGAAACCACCTGGTGGACACAGCCAGTTCCCTGTTCCGAGGCTCCCAAACTCCAGTAAATACCCACAGGCCCTGGGCTGAGCATCTGGGGTGCAATGCCACCTCTCTCAAGGCAGGAGGTCTGCACTGTGGTCTTGCAATGGTTGTCCCTGCCCACTTCAAACTTCACTTTGGATCCCTTGTTCTGTTCCTCAGAGCCGATAAAACTCAACTGAGGAAGATGGTGGGGGCTTCAGGAGCAGAGCAGAGCAGATGCTCAGAAACCAGGACCACCTCCCAGCCAAAGCACAGCATGTGCCTCCTACACCCGCCTCTTGCACCTCAGGTCTTCTCCTGCACTGCCCAACCCTGACAGAGACTTTTCATTGCACCACGAGCCTCAGCAATGGACATCTTCAAAGCAGAATCTCAGGGAGAGAAGGGAGGAGCAGGAAGCAGCTGTTACGGGCCATTCCTGAAAGGAAAAGCAATCATCTGGGTTCAGAGCGCCTCTCAGCAGCTGGAGGAACACACAGGCACTGCCGTGGTTTGAGACAGGTTGGCTCAATGCTCCCCAACACGTACCCTGGGCCTTCTGCAGTCATTTCTCTTTGAATTAACGTTGCTTTTCAGATCTGACTGACAATGCTGACGTCTGTCTATTATACCAGGAGTCGTTCCCAAAGCTCCTGTATCTTTTCCCAAAAGAGCCAAAGCAGCAAAGGGTTATTAACCGGGGAGACAGTGAGCACAGGGAGGGAACGTGCTGTTCTTTGACAGGAACTGTGCTAATGAACATTATAAAATTAAAGATCAGGAAAACGTCAATGACAACTTCAACCCTAGAGAAGCTGCAATTCAACCCCAAGGAAGTTGCTGCAATTCAACCCCAAGGCTCTTTCAGAGCCAAGGAAAACAGCCAAGAGAGAAGAAAGTTCACTGTGGATTCACTGTGGATTTAGAATGTGGGTCCACATTCTAAAACTTTCACCTCCAGCACCAGGTTGCTCCATTAAAGCAGAGTCTGACATTAGGCTCATCACAGACGTATCCCAAGGCCCTCTGCTAATTCTGGGTATGATTTCAGCCAGCCACCACCTGATCCTGATGGAAAGCAGTTAGGTGATAGCTGAACCAGGGCTTTGCAAGCCACTAAGACCACCATGAAGCCACAGATCCCTCTCTTTTCTTTCAGCACATTCCGTGGGGATGTGTGGCCCTGGTGTCCTCTCTCCTCACGCGTCCTCGGAGCTAGTTAATCCACAGAGAGGAAGAGGAGCTGCCACACCATGATGTTTGTGGCCTTGCAAGTGGCTTTCAGGTTTGCTTGAATGGTTTGCTTGAACACTTGAGTGGTTTTCAGGCTTTGTCTCCTTGGCCACGCTTTTACAGGAGCAAGTCCAATGAAATCCTTCAGCATGTGCTCATGTCCCAGGTAAGAGCAGCCTGTAGAGATCAGTGCTCCAGAAAAACACTTCCCTGGATGTGTTGGAGATGCCACCACCAAAGCCCTACCTGAGTGGGACCTCCCTGGGCTGCCTCTCCCCAGGAAAAACAGCAAACCTATACTATCAACCTATATTTTAGGTGTTTAAAAACAAGCACAACTCAGTCTGCTCTACAAAATAACAAAAAATCCTGGAAAAAACAGAGCACAAACTGTACCTTCAGACATGCCCCCACCAAGCGCCAACCCAGGGTGAGCAGAAGCAGCCGAGTCCAAAAAGAGTCACATTTTCTAGGGAACATTAATGCAGCCCTGGAGCTGGTGGTGACAGGTAAGCCCCGGGCTCCTGGCTGTGCTGGGCTCAGCAGGAGACGGGCCTGGACCCCAGTGGGACGGATGTTCTAAATTAGGAATGAAAACATTGCCCCCCTGCTCAGCAGAAGGGTATGCTCAAAGTGAGCCCTTGTCTGGGACAGCCAGCGGGCAAAGCAAGGCGACAACAACAGCTCTGCCAGAGTCCAAAATACACCCGCAACTTGTTTTGAATTACTTTGTGCTGGGCTTTAAAATATGCTGAAAAATTTCCATCCAGCCTGGCCGTGGAGCTGCAGGAGGACCCTGGGGTTTCTTTCCATGGACGGTGATGCCGATCTGAATTCCTCCCCATGGGTAGCAAAAAGAGAGAACTCTTGGGGAGGGCAATGCTGAGAGGAGCAAGGGGACAAGGAGCCACCCAGTGTGCTCTGGCAGTGATTTTGGGTGGGGACAGCACAGTATCAGCACCAGCGGCTGTAGGGGGGAGCGATGCTCCTTCCCAGCACAGGGAAGCACCCCATGGACACGTCAAGCTGAGTCAAAGCACAGAGGGAGATCTGCTCCCTGAGCACGGCAGCACAGCCCCCGCCAGCGCTGGAACCTCTTGCTTGTGGCTCAAATCAACGCGGCTCCATTACAAACAAACCTGTGGGAGGGAGAGGCAAAGAAAGAATCCCTCGAGGAATCTGCAAGGCACTGGAGGAGCTAAAAATAACCACCACCAACAAATCAATAGAAAGAGAAAGCCAAAATCCCTAATAATAGAGGGTTGCCAGGTGGAGGAGGGAGAAGCCTGGCACCCTGCGCCCTGGCTCTACCCACCAAGGATCCTGCAGAGAGTAGGGGCACAGGAATGTGGGACTGAGGGGGCATCGCTGCCTCTGACTGCCTCCAACAGACACCAGCTCCCACACAGGGAAGCGTGGCATTGTTTCCCTGCTGTTTCTTACCTTTGTGTTTTCAGATTGCCTCTCGAGATGGGCCAGCTGACTCCAAGGAACCAAGGTGCTCGAGCCAAACTCCCCAGTCCCTCCTCCACTCCATTCCAAGCTCCAGAAAGGGAGCCAAATCTCATGTCCTTTACAGTTCTGGTCACCATCTTTCCCACACACATCTGGTAAGACCAGTCTGATTTCAGGACTCATCTCTGTACCTATCAGTGCTTGGCTCTGCTATTTTCCCCCTCCAAGGATGCATATCCCCATCCAGGCCTTCCACCCCTGAACGCATGCCATCACAGAGAGAAACCTCAGAGTGTGGGCCATGATGATCTCACTGTAAGGTAACTGTAAGGTAAGGTAACAGAAACACTCTTGGAAAGTGGATAAAAGGCTCGGGATGGCAACTCAAGTATAATGTGAAATTCAAATGTGAATTTTAGGACTTCACAGGACCAGAAGAATCTGGCCTGGATGTGGCTGTGGTAAGTCAGCAGGGTGGAAGAGTCCTGGGTTTGTTCACTAGGCACACAAGAGAATTCCCAGCTGGAAGGTCCCAGCACATGGGCAGGGACCTGCTCCTGTCCTCCACGTCCCCAAGGCCAGCAGGGAAGAATGCATCCCAAGGGGGATTGGGAGACCCCCCCACGCTCGTGCCATCCCAACCCTCATGCTGCCATCTACAGTGCGGTGACATCTCCAAGCAGAGATGTGCCATGGAGGGCTGCACCCATCCATGGTCTGGGACAACATCCTCGGTCTGTCCCCACTCCAGCCATGGCGCAGCCCCTGGATCGGAAGGGCAGAACTGGAGGGACACGAGGCAAGGACAGGCCACCCAGGAGCAGGGGACGATGTAATTCGATGTCTCGCCCTTGCCTCCCCCAGCCCGGCTCAGCTCGGGTGACGAACGCTGCAGGAAGGTGATGCTGCTCTCCTGACACCATACCCCCTGCTAATCCCGCGGCTTTATCTGTCACTTCCGCGCCGGCTGCGGACCCAGCCGCATGCTGCCCGGCTCCCGGGCGCTCCGCGAGCTCTGCTCCCTGCCTGCATCCCCTATCCCAGCTCCTTGCTCCCTCGTCTGCGATAAAAACTCTAGGAGGGGGAAAAGGGTGTTGACGGGGTGTTTGTTAAATCAAATGAGCTGGGAATGAGCGGGAGCCTCATCAGGCAGTGCTCCCAACTCTCCTTCCAAAAAGGTAATTCCCTGGGCTGGGAGAGGAGAACGGGACCAGAGTGGGGCAGGGGACTCGCACGGGGGGTCGATGCCGACACACGGCACCCCTGCGAGGGCAAGGAGCTACGGAAGCACGGGGCCAAAGTTCCCAGCGGCCACCAGCCCTGCCCTTCTGGGTGCCTCCCTGCCCCACTGCTCCCTGCAGGGACACCCACATCCCTCACGTCCCCAACCTCCAGGGACCAGCAGGGAATGTCGCCCTGACATTCCCATCCAGCACCTCCTCTCTGGCTGTGAAGCAAGAGCCCTGGACATGACTGGAGGGATCCATCCAGGGACACAGACCCCAGCCCGGGGGTCCCCATGGCAGTGCCCACCCGGGCCAGTGCCAGCTCTCTGCCCAGGAGCCCCAGAGGCAGATAACCTGCACTGTGCAAGTGCTGGGGCACACAGCTCGGCAATAGCCCAGCTCTCCAGCTCAGGAATGTCCAAATAAATACAGAAGTACATAAAAAGGCCATAAATAAGGTTGCCTGAGATGGCTGTTTGTCTCCCGCCTGGCCAGGACCCCTGCTCCCCTGCTGCTGTTTGCCTTGGCAGATGACAGCTGGGTAATTTGTTTCCATTGCAATGAAGTCCCAATTAACTGGAATAAACTTTTTACACTAAGTGTGTTTGTTTAACAAACTGGCTCTTTCAGAGCTTCACCGAGACCTGATTGATGCATTTGAGGGGAGTGGAAACACATTGGGTGCTTGGACATTAAAGCTGCAGTGTCTGAGCAGACTGGGGCTGAAAGGGCTCTCTCTGTGTTTGGGAAATCAAAACTGACACCTCTGATGTCTGGACTGGGACAGGGATTTCAGCATGGCCTTTGTGTACAAATATTGACAGTTTCTCATTCGCTGTGGCTGACACCCCCTCCGGTGTCCCTGCGGGGCAGGACATCCCCCAGGGCTCCGTTCTGCAGGGAGAAGGTGGGGTCCATCACACTGCTAGAATGCACGTGGTCTCTCCTGGGGACAGCCCTGCTGGCTCCAGCCAGCCAACAAAATCCCAAAGAAAGGTGGGATTGACTCCACAGGACACTCTCAATGAAGCAGAACCAATGTCTTCAGCATCAGCCATGCTCCTCCTCCCAGCCTTCAGAGATCAGCTTCATGGCTCATGAAGCCATTGATTTACAGCAGCAAGGCCAAGATGGTGAAAAACCAGTCTGAGATGGCTAGAAACTGGTTGGCAGTCTGAGTCTGGTTTCTGGTTCACACCAGACTTTTCAGCAACACTCTCCAGCTGAGAGGAGGTGAGAGAACAGAGAAACCTGATAAAAGCCCAGAAGCAGAGTCCTCCTCATCCTCAGAAGCATTCTGTTGGGATGGAAATGGCAAAGCCAAGTGGACAAAGTGCACAATAGGGATGTGGCACAACTGGGACCCGAGGCAGGCAGAGGAGACACCATGCAGGCAGAGGGGACAGCAGCTCTTGTGCTGTGCCTCCTTCGGGAACATCACTGCTGGGAGCACCCTCAGGACCAGCAAAACTAAGCCCCCACATCTGCCAGATGGTGGCCTAGGATCCAGAGGGACAAAAGAGGGACACCGTGGGGAAAAGATGACCCAACCACCCCTGGCAGTGGTGCCAAAGGCAGGCACCAAGCACCGCTGCTGGCTCTGGTGGGATGTCCCACGAAGAGGGAAAAGCCACGGCACAGCTTCACAGCAGAGCCCACACAGCACCAGCCCCACGCTGGAGTTGTATTCCAGCTGCCTGGGGAGACACTGCATGAATAATAAGCACTTCTGGAAAACAAAGCACTTCTGACATCCGAGGGGACAGTGAGTGCAGCTGAGCTTTCTCTCCCTGGGTGCTTTTTCCTTCCTACCTCAAAACTGCAAAGGAAAAGCTCCAACAAACCCTGCTTGAGAACTGTCAGCTCCAGAGGTGTTCTTGAAGCATTCATTGGGAAGGCTTTTCTATTTCAAATATAAAAATGGGAATTTGCAGGTCCCAGAGTTCCTTTCATCTGCTTCTCCAGCCCATTTCCTCAAAGCACCACACACATTTCCATTTACTGTGGGGCAAGGTGGTGTTTTCCTGTGGCTGGGGGTTGAGCCAATCTCCCATAATCCCTCAGTAAAATGCCCCAAAGTCTGCCTGAAGTCAGCCTGCCTGAGCTGTCCACAGCTTGATTCAGTCAAGTCTTTAATTTAGGTGTAAATACCATTATTCATTGTTCCAGACCCCAGCACAGGTTGCCCAGAGAAGCTGTGGCTGCCCCTGGATCCCTGGAAGTGTCCAAGGCCAGGTTGGACAGGGCTTGGAGCAACCTGGGATAGTGGAAGGTGTCCCTGCCCATGGCAGGGGCTGGAATGAGATGAGATTTAAGGTCCCTTCCAATCCAAACCATTCTGAGATTCCACGATTCTTCAGTGATTATTATCCCCTCATCCTACATTCAGGATGTACTGAAGCCATCAGTGGCAGCACTGATGGCAGAGCTCTGCACTGTCTGCCCAGGCTCCCTGTGCAGTCCATGGGCAGATAAGAATAAATTTCTCCATAAATTAGATGGAATGCTGGTCGTGGTGCTCTTTCACATGATGTCCTAAGCCTGAGGAGACAAGTGAGCACCCTCACCCTCATCCCTTCCCACTGCACAGCCACCACACTGCCCTAAATCCTGTGTCTGTCAATGCCAGAAACCTGTAGGAAAGCTGAAATCCTTGGATCACCCTTCCATGCACTCAGCTTCGTCAGGATGCAGGAAAGACAGCGCATTTTCCTCCTTTAACACCCTTAATCACACTTTTTCCTGAGCAAATGAGCACTATCTCCATGTGTCCCCACAGTCTGCCCAGCACAGCCCAATCCCGCCTGATTATCCCTCCCAGGTAAAGAGCCAGAGGCGCTCTCGGAGATCTGGCTGATTGCTCACAGAGCCTGGGGCTGCCCCATCCCTGGAAGTGTTCAAAGAATGGGGTTTGGAGCAACCTGGGATAGTGGAAGGTGTCCCTGCTCATGGCAGGGGGGCAGAGCTAGATGATCTTTAAGGTCCCTTCCAGCCCAAACCCTTGTGTGACTCTCCGGTTCTGTGGCCCAGCTGTCAATCTGGCACTGCAGGTGGAAGCATGGGAAGAAAACACCACAACGGTGTTTGAATAAAAACCCAGATTAATCTGTGGCTGTTCCAAGAAACTATGTCAGAGCCCTGCTCGTGCTGTGCTGAGGGGCAAAGTTCTTGAGATGATGTGAGGCAGCGAGGTGGAGAAAGCAGAATGAGGAATGGGAAATTTTCCCTAGCGAGCAGAAATTGAAGGCACTCAACACTCCTGGAACTGCTCCGCTGCTGTACGTGATTAGCAGTGCCTGCGTGGGAGGGTGGCGGGGAGTGAAGAGGAGGGCACTGCACACTCACAATACACACCATTATACGTTTTCTTTGGAATTACAGATCTTTTAGCAGTCGGTGCTTGAATAAACACATATTTACCTTCTCACCAAGGACTGGGACGAGGCACAGCACATCGTACCTGAGCCAGCTGCAGGAGCTCGGCCTTAAATGCATGTTCCCAATGGATAAGAAATAATGTGTCAGCAGGGATTTGGGTCTGTGAGTTGCACACTGGGAGACTCACAGAGCCAGCAGTAAAATCATGCAATCATGGAAGGGTTTGGGTTCCATGTAGTTCCAACTTCCTGCCACGGTGTGCAAAATGGAGTGGTCAATACAAATGAAAAATTACAATATATAGGAAAATCATTAGGGAAACTGAAGAAGGGCAAAATGCATGGCTGGACATGGAAAATCTGCTATTGGGAGCCAAACAAGGGCTAGCAATAGGACTGGTTTTAAGGAAAGCACTGGGGCTACTGTAAAGCAGAGTCTGTAGGACTGCTCAAATGATGCAGAAAAGGAAAACACAGTCCATATTTATTCTGTGTTGGGGAAAAAAATATGAGTAAACTAATTCCTAGGAGAGATGAAGCTCTCCAAAATCATTAGCATCCATGCTTACATCGAATGTAGCCAAACAGCACCAACCAGTCAGCTCAGCCAACATGTACCCAAAAGCTGGGGAGAGGTTTTTGGGCTCTGCTGCTTGTTTTGAGCAAAGTTCAGGCTGCCACATCCAGATGGAAATGGCTCCTTCCCCCCAACATTCCCACCCAGCAGTAAGGGTTACTTAGTTAACAACCAAGCGGTCAGCCTGATCTAGGACCCAGAAGGCAGGGCTCATCTGGAATTAAATTAAGAAATAATTAAAGGATGTAAGCTCTAATTAAAGTCAGTTGGTGTATCTTGGTGGAAGAGATCTTGTCAAATGAGCCTGGTGTCACCCTGTAATGAACACTCGCTTCCAGGAAAAGGCCCGGCACACGTCCCGGCTGCGCAGGCAGTGCTCTCAGTGCTCCCTGACATTCTGATTTCAGAAGGTGGGGCTGTGCAGCCCCAATCAAGCACTTTAAATAGATTTAGAGCTGGCTGACAGGTCTCACACAGGAGGTGTCAATGGGGAATCATTAGAGCGGCTCCACGGGGAACACGCCAGTCGATATTTCCATTGATGATCACCATGAAAATACAAAATCCTCACTCAAAAAATTAGCACATGACAGGAAGATTGATGTAATGGTAAATATTGATGAGGAGAGAGGGAAATGTGGGCTGCCTGGTAATGCTAAGCCCATTCAAACACTGTACATGATAATGCAGCCCAGCACGGGATGATGCAGCTCCGGAGAGGGATTTCAGGCTGTATTTTTGAACAGAGACTGGATCCCAGACAAGAGGGAGCCTCTAGGAAGGGTCAGGGGTCACCACGGGTGAGCAGCCCAGCACAAGGCTCTAATGTGATGCTGTAATGAAAAAAGCTGATGCAGTTCTTGGGGGAGAGCAGGAGAGCTGCATGTACTGCACTGCTGGGACTGCCACTGCCACTCGTGCAATTAAAGTGTCCACATTTAAAGGGGACACTAAAACAGCAGAGCCTGGAGGGATGAGACAAAATTGATATGAGGGCTGGAGAAAATATCGTGCTGCAAAAGATTTAAGATATATGGAGTTTATTGATAAAGATCTGCCACCCACCAAAAACCAGAGTGGTGCCAACTGCTTTTATCAGTGAGACGTGCCAGGAGGCAGGGACTTGAGAGTGGAGCCCAGCAAATTCTAGCGAGTTTTGGGTCAGGATTAGATACATCTCAGGGAGGCTCAGAGAATTAGATAACTCTCAGAAGGCAACCAAAACCTCTCCAGGAGCTTGTGGGCAATTTATATCCCTGCAGCACACACGAGGCCAAAGGAGTGATCCAATGGACCTGAATCCCACCTGAACAAATCCCAGCAGACAACTGGAGCTCCAGGGCTGACTCCTGCCATGCACCAGGGTGAAGGCTCAGAAGGGGTTTAATGGCTTTAAACTGACAGAGAGAGGGTTTGGAGTAAATGCTAGGAAGGAATTGTTCGCTGTGAGGGTGGGCAGGCCCTGGCACAGGGTGCCCAGAGAAGCTGTGGCTGCCCCTGGATCCCTGGAAGTGTCCAAGGCCAGGTTGGACGGGGCTTGGAGCAGCCTGGGATAGCGGAAGGTGTCCCTGCCCATGGCAGGGGTGGGACTGGATAAGTTTTCAGGTTACTTACAAACCAGTCTGGGATTCCATGAGATAGCCCCAGCCTTGGAGCAATGAGGAGCTGGGGTGACACCAAGCTTCTCAAAGCAGAAGTTCTGAGCCACAAGTCCAGCTACCTCTGAGGAGTCCTCATCAAGTCTTGTGCCAGAAGCAAAGCATGAGGGAAAGGATCCCTCTGTCTTGGAGAAAGCCCAGCATAGATTGCTGGCTGAGCAGCTCAGGAAACATCTCTCCCCACTTCCCCCTTTTGTACCCGGTGTATTTGGGACCAGTGCCTGCTGTGGGTGGGAGCAGCACCTCCCATGGCTAAAGCATCTCTGTGTTGACTCACTGCAGCAAACATTTTGCTCTCTTGCTTCAGGGAGAATGCAGGCTTGGTGATTTGTTAAAAAATGCCCATCTTCCTACGCTCGATTCCCTTTCCATGATTAATGCCAGGCACCGCAATCGTGGCAGGGCTGCAGCTGGTGCTTAGGTAGCTCCTGTGCCAGCCTAAGTGCTGAGCTGGCAGCATCGTCCTCTCAGCACCAAAGGGGAAGGCAGCCCCGGGCTCAGACCAGCAGGGCAGGCAGATGCCACCCCAATGTCCCCACCAGTGCCCAGGCATGGAGGGGGCGTGCCCATTCTGCTCCCTGCTTCCAGAAAAAGCAGCAAGGAGAAGGACCGCAGGGAGAGCAAGGAGCCTTGTGCTGCCCAGAGGCACCACAGAGGGACAAGGACTGAGCCCCAATCCCTGCTGGCATTTCATGGGGACAGAATCCCCTCAGTGCTGCAGGGAAGTGCACAGTGCAGGGGAACACACACCCTTCAGCTGGGACAACAGGAAGCACGACAGAAATGTGTGGAGGCTTCTTCTTCGAGTGCTTGTGTGGCAGTGCTGCAGACAGGGAATTGGGGCCAGGCAGGTTTTTAATTGGACTGGAATTGAAATTACAGGGGGGACAAAATCCAACACTGCTTTGGTATAAAGTAAGGGGCTGGGGGGATCAGGGAGAAAAGCCCTGCAAGTTTCTATGACAACTGGCACAGTAGAAGCCTACACTACAACCTCGCTTAACACATTACAAGCTGCAGAGAAACGATGAGACCCAAAACTTTATTTTATCCCAGGTGCAGGAGGGCCATTCCCAGGGGAAAGCGGGCACAGGGCCTGGGGTTGGTCCAGGCGTCCTGTGGCCTGTGCACCCAGTGCAGGGTGAATAGAGTTCAGCCAGCCCCAACAACTCCTCCTGCTGTCCCTTGGGCTCCAGGGACTACTAAAACCGAATCCTTGTCCAAACCTTTCTTGAGCCAAGGTATTTAATTCTGGTTATCAAGGGCCATGATGCCATCCACAGCATCTGTGTCCTGAAAAACCATGGATCCAGAATGGTTTGGCTTGGAAGGGAGACCTTAAAGCCCATCTCATTCCAACCTCTTGCCATGGGCAGGGACACCTTCCACTATCCCAGGTTGCTTCACACCCTGTCCAACCTGGCCTTGAGCACTTCCAGGGATCCAAGGGCAGCCACAGCCTCTCTGGGCCCCCTGTGCCAGGGCCTCCCCACCCTCACGGGAAAGAATTTCTTCCCAATACCCAATCTAAATCTCTCCTCTTTTACTTTAAAACCATTCCCCTTTGTCCTATTACTGTCTGTCCATGTAGAAAAGTCACTCTTCCTCTCTTTAATTAGCTCCTTTAAGCACTGGAAGGCTGAAATGAGGTCTCCCTGGAGCCTTGTCTTCTCCAGGCTGAACACCCCCCAGCTCTCCCAGCCTGGCTCCAGAGCAGAGGGCCCAGTCCTTGGCGCACCTTTGTGGCCTTCTCTGGACCCACTCTGTGTGCAAACCCTCCCACCATGATCCTCCAGGCCCAGTGGGCACAGGAGCCCAGGGTGAGCACTCCCACCCAAGGAGCAATAAAAAAGAAAATAAGTAAGAGCGGTGTTCATCCAGACTTCACCAGAACCACGGCCTTCAGCAGGACCTCCCAGGCACACAGTGCAGTGCTGCCCTCCCAGGCTGCCATGGGGAGGGGACGAGAGCAGCACAGCCAGGCCTTTTGCAGGGACCCTGCTCTCTTCCTTGGGTACAAACTGGTACCAGTTTCCAGCTTCTCAAGCAAACAGCAGTGTCAGCCTGGGCAGGGAGCCCAGGGGCCACAGTGCAGACCAGCAGGGTGATGGTTCCTCCACGCCTGGGCACCTGTCAGATCCCTGCCAGCACTGCTCCCCCTTGGGGCCGTGTCCCAATCCCTACAGCCCAGAGCAACAGCCTGGACCTGGCTGTTCTGAGCTGGCAGGAGATCCGCTGAGTTCCTGCACCCACTGCAAAGGTCCACAGCAACCCTCTGCCATGCCATGAGATACCCACCAGTTCATTCCCACTTCTGCTAATCCCCAGCTCCCTGCTACTTCCCACTGCTCATTCCTGCTTCTCCTAACTCCCCGCTCCCAGGTTGCTCAGGGTCAGCTCTGCTCTCCATTCCCAGACTGGCATTTGCTGAATGACTACATTTCTCCCAAGTGCCTTTCCAGGATTCCCTTCCTTTCTCTGCACTCCAAGAGGATTAAAGCCCCTTCACCTGCCTGGAGCTCAGACTGAATCCACTGGCCAAACTCCAGGGGAAATATAAGTTTGCTGCACAGTTTCAGTGGCTCAGCCCCACTGCCAGGATATCCCAACCAGCACCAGAATCTTCTTTAATTATGTTGTGTGTAAAGGAGATCACTCCTCAACTCTCCAGATATCTGCCTTAGCCAGGATTTGGGGTTGGAAGCAAGGAGCCCGTGTTCATGATCCCTTCTGGAGGGCTACACTCCCCTTCAGCTTCCAACCTCCACCCGCCCAAGGAGCACCCACCCCACAGAACTCAACACTTCTCTTCCACCCTCCACGGCTCTGCCATCCCACTGCCACCAGAGAAGTTGGTGATGCTGCTTCATCCATTCCTACAACCAAAGCTGGGAGCATTTTCCAAACCTGTGCAGGTGGCTGTGGGACAGTTTCTTGCAGCATTGCAGGACACTCCCAATGAATATCCTTCAGTATGGAGAGGTGATCTTGGCATTGTTTCTCCTACCCCACAGCTCCCTGGTGTCACTGGCACCATCTCTTCCTCCCCACTTCCCATGTGTGTCCTCCTCCCTCTGCTCAGCACTTGGAACCTGAGTTCCCAGCTGAACAACTCTCAGCCACCACAGGAGAAGTCAAACAGTCTATATGTGTGTGATTATCATCATTACTACAGCAATAATGTCTGAGGGAAGGAGGTACTGAAATGAAAACCTGGCTTAGGAACACATCGCACTTACTATGATGGTCCTTAATGCTTCCAAAATGTAAATACTGATTTCTAGAGCCTTAAAACCACCAACGTTTTACAAGATAATGATTCAGCAAGGAAACATTTTCATCCAAGTGCTGGCATGGCAAGATTGGAGTCTGGGAGATGAAATGTTCTGCTGTAAGGGCCAGGTGACAAAGAATTAGCTGTGGAGACGGCTCCATGTAATGACTGTGAGGCAAAACAAACAGGAGCTGCTGCTTTCTGGGAGGTGGTTTCAAAGGTTCCTCCCGTGTTTGCACATCTGAGGCTGGAGGACAGGGGGCGGGGGCAGCCTTTAATCTGAGATGGAGACAGAGCCATGAGGTGCCTGCCTGACAGGGCTGTGGGATCCTGCTGCTGCAGGAATGGGCTCCGAGACAGCCGGTCTCTTCCACACGGCCACACCATCCCCAGGGACGGCAGGAGCGGATCAATGGACAGCATTTTGTGTCACTACAGCTGTGTCTCTCCTGACACCTCAAAGTGCCTGGTAGATACTCCCTGCCCCAAGTGACGGCTCCCTGACAGCTGAGCATCACCCTCGGCACCGGAGGCAGTGTGGGGGGGATGAGGGCAGCTCCCACAGCAGTGACACTTTATTAAGCCCAAGTATTTCAGTCTGCATTTGCTAGGGGGTTTATGAGTGGCATGACTACCAACATTTCTTTCTGCTTTAAAGAAAATGAGTTCCTGACACTGAAGAGCAAATATGTGCCAGGGGCAATTAGCAAACACACTGGACAACCTCAGTTCCTGTCAAAACACTTCCAGCCAGCCCTGCCAGGAGACTTATTACCTCCTGTCCCAGGAAGGCCTATTCCTGTCTCTGAGCATAGTGTCCTTGTCCCTGGGTCCTCAGCCTGTGTCTCCTTGCTCAGGAAACTGCCTTGACAGAGAAGTCAGGGCCCTGTGTTAGTAGTTTGGAAGGACCTCTGGCAGCCTGGATATTCTGACAGCATTACAGCTGTATCAGCACCTTCCAAAAGTGGGGTGACAAAGGAGTGAGCAGCTCTGGGGCTGGACTGATACCACCCTATGTTTCTTCCCTGATCCCTACAAACTCTGATCAGATCCCAGACAGAGCAGGGCTGCAGCCCGGGTTGCAGTGGGGGAGGCATGTGCCCAGACTGCATCAGATGAGAGTTATTAGGTCAGGATAAACCATTCTGACATCGGACCATACTGTTTTGGAAACACAGGAAGGCACCTGTACCTGTTCACATGGGATCGCTGGAGCAGCCGGTGCACGTGAGGATACCTGTGCAGATGTTGACTCACAGCTGGACTTGTGGCCATTCCCAACACGCCAGGTTCCTCTCTCAGGTACTCCAGCTAGGGGAGCTCTTTATGTGCCTGAGCTGGTTCTTCCTTGGCCGGTCTCTATCCCTGTCAGTTCTCAATTGATGTAACTTTTCTTAAGATTATTGCTTCAGCGTTCTCAACTCAAGCTGCAATCTTCCATTTACTGTGGGAAAAGGGAACATTACCTCCCAGACTAAAAACCAGGAGACCCAGCTCCTGACACAGGCCAGCTCTTGCAGGAATATCCATAAGCACCATCACTGAAGCCCTTGGAAGCAGAAGGGCTTCCCCCAGCGTGAGCGGCAGCAGCGTTTCAGCTCCCATAGCTCCATTCTGGGCACCTCTGACTTCCTACAGCAGAGATCTACCTTCACTACACCTCCCCATGTGCTTTCCACTGCATATTGGGGCAACCCAGTGGGACATCCGTACCTCAAAACCTCATGGATGGACTGGCAGGAGGGGAAGGGCCATCAGAGGCTGATGGGCGAGGGGGGACATGTCTCCATGCCCTTGATCAGCACTGGGATATTCCAGGAGCTCAGGAAACACCCACCTGCTGGCTGAGACAGGCTGACAGGAACTGTGGGGTAAGGGCAGCATTTCCATTTCGGAAGGGAAGAGGCAACAAAGGAAGGAAAGGAGTCACCCTGGGCACAAGGAAATTCAGCAGATGCAGTATCTGATGTCCATTGAGGGGGAGGGCACCTGATTAGAGAAAGCTGAACATGGCAGGAACGGAGCAGGAGTCACTCCCAGGACAAGCAGTGACAAAACTCATTCCTGAGATTTCTGGCACATGTGTCTCCTTTTTCTGCTTTCAGGACCAACACCTGCTGTGAGAGAGCCCCAAAGCCTGACACAAGAGCAGGGTGGCTCTGACACTGCTCCCACAGCTCAGGGCTTTTGCAGGTGAACCAATGCCTCAGAAGCCAGAAAAGGAAAAGCAGAAGCACAGTCGAGTTTGCTCTGGCACATGGGAGCTGCAGGACCAGCTACACATTGCCAGACTTCTCTCAGCTCACCAGTCTCACTGCACAGATGTGTCCAGGAACCACCACAGCTCGGCTCAGCTCTGGGAACCAGCTGCTTCCCATGCTCTGGCTGCTTGCCACTGCCTTGCCCAGGGCTTGGGGAACTCTGAATCTGGGCTGTGAAGCTTCTGCAGAAGAGCTGAGCTGTCTCAAGTCCTTGGCAGGGACACCAGACCTCTGGCATTTTCCAGCAACCTTTCTCTGCTGAGGAAGACCAGCTCCAGCCCCGCCAGAAACTGAAGGGCTCCATAGAGAGCACTTGGTCCAGCCTTGCAGATGGGTTACAACAGACACAGTGTGGCATCAGCTGGTGGGTCAAAAAGCCAGATGGGATGGGGGCAGTGGCACCAGGCCACATCATGGCCACAAACTTACCCATCACAACCCCAAAACAGCCACTGAGGAGTGTAAATGGGCTGGGCATTAACCAAAATCACAGTGTTATGATCAGCCAAGTCACAGCTGCTGGGCCAAACCATGGAGGTCCGGTGGCCTTGTGGCACAGAGAAACAAACCCCCGTAAAACATCCTGTGTCTACAGGAGCTCCTGCACCAGCACTCCCCACTCTGACCCAGCAGCTCCACACCTTCAGCAAGATGGGAAGCCCATGTTCTCCCACTCAAGGTAGAGAAACATTCCTCATTTCTCAGAGGAGACGAGTTATAAATGCAGCACCACAAACTGTTGCTACCAACCACCAAAACCACAGGAAATGGCAGGAAATCTGAACAGTAAGAGCTCTTTACATATTTCCTCCAAATCTCCTACTTCAAGCCTCCCCAAAGCTTCAGCTGGAACAGAGACATGAGAGATGTTTCAATCTGTTCTAAACCTGCTTGTCAAAACACAGACTCCTCGCAAACACAGCACTACAGTCAGGAGCACTGAAATCTTGGACAGCTGTTGGGAGAAGTCACAAAAACACGGCCATGAGTTCTTTGCCAAATGTGTGTTCATGTTGTTGTGGCATTCACGACGACTCCATAACCTCCTGTGATATTCCTCTGATCTCTCAGAAAGCCATGCGGGATTAAACAGCCTGGGAAATGGCTCTGGCTGTATTTCCAGAAGTCTTTCTCTGCCTGCGGTCTTGGAAAGCTGATGAGCTGCACTGCCTTGGGGTGAAAAGGCAGAGGACCTCCCTCGAATCAGACTTTCAGTAGGGACCTAGAAACCAGCACCGAGTTTTAAAACCTCTTGGTGGCATAAAGAGGAATCAACAGATAACTAAAGAACATCCAGTAGCTCCATTCTGGGCACCTCTGACTTCCTACAGCAGAGATCTACCTTCACTACACCTCCCCATGTGCTTTCCACTGCATATTGGGGCAACCCAGTGGGACATCCGTACCTCAAAACCTCATGGATGGACTGGCAGGAGGGGAAGGGCCATCAGAGAAACGTACACACACCCCACACTTGCTCTCCCACCGCGGACAGCGAGCAGGCAGTTCCATACAGCATTCCCTGGCACAGCCTGTCACCCCTGGACATGCTCCCTCTGAGGCCAAGCCTAACTTGGACCAAGGATGCTGCCATGGTGCTTGCAATTCTGGGATGCAGTGCTGCAGGAATGCTTGGGAAAGCAGCAAAGAGTGAGCAAGAGCAAAAGAACAGAGAGCTTTGGAAGAGGAATTTCCTCAACCCCATTCCTTCTGAATTTTCCAAAGCCATGCTCCCCTGACAATCCTGCCCATCAGAGCATTATCCTACAACTTCGAATCCACCTATTTTTAATTTTTTTTTCAGAAGAAAGGTGATAACATGAAGATCTTCACTTCCCCAAGCAAAGCAGGAGCAACACAAGGTCCCACAGGCAACGTGCTCAGCAGCACAACGCATAATTCTGTGCCAGGGCAGAACCCAACCTCTCAGGAGGGCTTTTAACAGAGTTTGCCATTATCCAAATGATGATGGAATAAATCTGTCCTTCCAGCAAGCACAACCTTCCTGCCTGGAAGGTGCCATGCTGTGGCAAGGTTCTGTTACCTAATCCACACACCAAGTAACCAACTGCTTGTGTTGGTGGAGTGGATTGCAGTAACTTTCTCATGTCCATGGCTCTAAAAACCCTCTTGCCCTGCTCTCCCCCTGCAGCTGACAGTGCTGTACCAAACACAGCAGGTGGAAGACAACAGGCACCACCGTCAATACACGGCTGTGGGAGAGGCGCTCTGACATCAGCCCGTGTGACACACAGTGAAACCCTTTGATTCTCCAAAGCAGCTCAGCTGTGCAAACCAGGAGCAGAGGGAGCCAGAGGTGGGAAAGGTCACCCATGCGCCCCCCGCTCCTGGCTGTGTCCCCCAGGCTCAGTCAAGCTGTCAAGGCTGCTTCTGACCTGATGGAAGGATTTGCATATGCCCTGAAGCCAGGATGACTGACAGCCCTTCCACTGTTATCCTCACTTGTGTAATTGCAGCAGCTATTCTTGTACACTGAAATGTCTAATCTTAGCAAGCCATGGAGCTGCTGGGTAATATGGACCAGCCGGGAATTTCCACGCAATTACTCACCACTGCTACTGGCACTTACTTTGGCTGGTAAAAGTCCTTCTTGTCCGCCGACCCCAGGCTCTGCAAGACACAAAAGACAGATTTATTTTTTTAATCCTTTGCCAAGCATATCTCACTGATGAGGATGTGTGGGGAAGCAGTGAAAGGCACGTGTCTGTTATTTTCCTGTCCGATGGGTCTGGGTGGGCTGGCTGGACAGGACATCTTGGACCTCCAGCCATAGGCAGAGCCCACAGCAGCCAAGGATGTAAAAATAGAGAGTTAAACTAGAGGTGAGAGGATGCATTAGATCTGAATTCAATGTACTCAGGCATGTCTGTGTCTCCTGTCACCTGCAGAAGTGTAGCACCTTGTGTCAGGAGGGGACTCAAGTCTTTTCAAGTCTGCCCAGCTGGAAAGAGGACAAAATGCAGGGTTTGGTGGAGGGGCTGAGCCACCACCACTGCAGAGACCCTCTGGCAGGTCAGGGGCTGAGCCCCAGGCCCACCATTCCTGCCAGGAGCAGGACAACAAAATACTTCTGCCAAGAAAACCACATCAGGCCACCAGCATGTGCAAAACTGGGAAGCGGAGACAGCCCCGATGCTCGCTCAGGTTCCCAAGTGCCTCCAACTCCACCCCCAGCTGATGGAGTAGAAGTCTGAGAGCACCATAGATGGGCTGTGCCAGGGTCCCCTGTGAGACCCCAGTCAGGCCGAGCCTCCCCGTGGGGACCCTGGGGGCGATGGGCACTGCCCAGACCCCACCTGGGGTGCGTGGCCAGGTGTGTGTACGGCACACACAAGAGAGCGTTCACAGCTCCTCAAGCCCCATGGGGCCGTGTGCCCCACACACATCCCAGTCTCTCCCCTAACACCTTGTCCCAGAGGCACCCACAGCAGGGATGGGTCCCCAGCCCTGCTCCGAGGCCCCAGTGCATGACACGAGCTCCCTGAGCCCAGAATGGTACCTGCAGCAAGGGATGTGCAGGGCAGGCTGTGCCCAGCACAGTGGGATGCTCACGGCAGGCGCCACCGGGACAGACAGACACAGACCCACCAGACCTGAGTGTCACCAAAGCCGTTGCACCACCACAGCCCTCTCCACCTTCTCCTTCTCCTTCTCCTTCTCCTCGTCCTGGGGATGATCCTTGTCCTTGCACCTTGTGGGGTGGGGGGCGGTGAGCAGCAGCACGGGGTGGCCCTGTCCCCGTCCCCGTGTGTCAGTGCGTGCAGGCTCACGGGAGCCGCTCGGGCTCCGGGGCGGCTGTTGTAGTTTTGCTCTGTGGTTGCCAGGCAATGGCGAGCTCCAACTCGAAACAGCAGGAGCAGCGGGGCTGAATGCTAATCAGGGCTGCAAGAGCAATCCCAAAGCTTCCCCTCACCAGCCAAAGCCAAAGAGAACTCCCACCAAAGCCAGCAGGGAGAGGAGGACCCCAGCTGTTAAGCAGGCAGGGATCCACTGTCACCAAAACATAACCAAAAGGGAGCTCTGGCCAAGCTAGCAAGATGGGGATGGGTTCAGTGGTGGGTGACCCTCTCCATGGCGCAGAGACATTGGTTGGTCACCAGCACAGTGGGGAGGCTGCAGCCACCCCACGGCACAGGGCACGTGGGTCTGTGTGTGTGACAACCTCGTGCTCAGCCCAGGGCACACAGAGGTCTTGGGGCACAGCTGGGAGCACACGAGGAGCAGCTTACCTTTGGGGTGGGAAACTCATTGGGAACGGCTGGAGCTGTGCCAGGGGAGGGTTAGGCTGGATCAGGAAAAGGTTCTTCCCCCAGAGGGTGCTGGGCACTGCCCAGGCTCCCCAGGGAATGGGCACAGCCCCGAGGCTGCCAGAGCTCAAGGAGCATTTGGATACCGCTGCCAGGGATGCACAGGGTGGGATTGTTGGGGTGTCTGTGCAAGGCCAGGGATTCAACAGGATGATCCTTGTGGGGCCCTTCCAGCTCAGGATATTCTGTGATTCTGTGGTTCTAAGATGTCACCTGCCCTTGTGCTGATGGTCAACATGCAAGAGCTCTGAGCAACCCCACCGGACGGAGATGGAGACAGCCCCTGGCTGTCCCTGCTGCTCCTCTGACCCCACAGCAGCAAGAAGCTGCAGCAAAGCCCCACAAATCAATGGCCAGATACCAAACTGGGCTGATCCCACACTGGCACAACCTGCCCAGATAGGTGGTGGAGTCTCCATCCTTGGAGACATCCAAGACCCACTTGGACATGGTCCTGGGTGTCCAGGACAACCCAGGGTATGTGATGATGCATTGAGCAGGGGATTGGGCTGAGAGATCTCCAGATCCCCAGATCTCCCGAACCACTCCATGCATTCCTGAGGCAGCAGAAAAATGAGCAGAGCAGTAATTGCTCAGGGTGAGTGATGGGACCTGAGCAATGGGAGCTGTCCTGCAAGCCCACAGCACATCCAGGAACAGCTCCACTCCTTCCAGCACAGCATTCTCATGCAGTATTTCCTTACTTCTTTAAACGTGACACCCAAAACCCAAAGTGGTACTTCCCAAACTACGGATCAATTGCAACAAAGTTCATGAGCCACAACAAATTCAGTTCCTTCTGCTCTCTGTGCTAGTGGGGATCACAGACAACTGCTGATATTTAAGGAGAAATCACGTGCAAACAGCATTCTCAGCACTACTGAAACAACATCTGGAAAACCTGCACTGCACACAGCCAGACCCTCCACCCAGCTACGGCTGAGGTCCACGGGAAAAGCTCCCATCAATGCCACAGCCAGCAGAAAGCTAAGATTTTAGATGTCTAGGATGAAACAATGAGGAACTAACTTTGCAGAGAGATAAAAAAACCCCATCAATAAATTGGGCAGTGATTACAGCAATGATGAGCCAAAATTACTGCTTTTAAAGCTCATGGAGAAAACAGCAAATAAGGAGGAAAAGCAGAATTCCAGCAACATGTCCAAGGAATTGGGCCTGGAGCTGTGAATCAGCTCCTGGCTGTACCACCATCCCAAAGTCTGGCCTTGAGCCATTTCTTCTCACTTTGTGCCTCAGTTTCCCCATATTGCCCCTGCACAGCCCTTTGCTTCCTTACTCCCTTTGCAGAAGAGAACAGGACCATGCTCAGCAGGCAGATGGAGGTGCACAGGTCAATCCCACACGCTGCATTTGTCCCTCCTAAACAAGCACAAAATCACGGTAGCTATGGATCCAGAGGGTTCTGGAAGAGTGTCCAGGAAAGCACAATCATCACCAGTGAATGGAGCAGAGTTTGCTGGAGGCCTTTCCAAGGGCAGGGACATCACAACATCCTGGTAGGAGTTGGAGCACTGAGAGAGCTCAGAGCCCAGCCTGGGAAGATCTTCCCCATCGGGGGATCAGTGATGGCTTGAAGAGGTTCATGAGGGATCACGCAGGGAATGGGCAACAGGAGGCTGCGGGCAGGACCGGCCGTGGGCACTGCCTGCTGGAGTGTCACACACGAAGGGACAGCAGCAGCTCAGTATCTCCCAAGGGGCAGCAGCGGGACTGGGACCACCAGTGCCACCTCAGTTCCACTGGGTATTGCAGTCTCAGCTATATCCAGAGGAGGGGAAGATAAGGGGAAGTGGCCGAGGGAAGGGTGGGATGTAGGGAAGCAGGGTCAGGCAAAGGGAACACACATCCTGGATCTTAGGAAAAATGTCCTGGTACTGGGCTTGAACAGAGTTTCAACACCTCCAAGTAGGACGGATGGAGCAGGTTTTACAGCACTCACTGAATAAACCAGTGTAGAGGGGACAGGTCCTGACCTTACTGGGAGCTGGGACTGGCTTTTCTTTTCCTGTGCCTGAAGCCTGGGAACTGAAAGAGGGGGAGGAGCAAAAGGTGGCCTGGTGTTCCTGTGCCTTCTGGGAGGAAAGATCAATTCCTCCTGGACTGAGAGGGGGTCTGCAGGCTTCTATCAATGCCAATAAACAATAAAAGCTCAAAGGCCGGCCTGTGTGCATGCTGTGCTCTTGGATGGTCTCCAGGCTTCCAGAGGAGTGATGCTGGTGGCTCCTGTGCATCAACGCAGAGCTGGGCATGGCAGAGAGGGGCAACTACAGTGTGGCTCAGCTCCCAAATCAACCTGGGAGCCTCCCCAGATACCTCCTGCTGCTGCTCAGGGTGCTGGGAGCCCCTGGTCACGCTGAGACAGAGGGAGAGGAGCATCACCCAGTTCAGAGTCCCTGTGAGCCCCCGAGCCGCAGCGTGAGTCACCCTCCGGTGGGACCCACTGCTGCTCCTCGCTTGCTTACTTCACTGATGACTCAGGGCTGAGGAAACACAGTTTAAGTTCCTTAATGAAATAACTTTTATCAGCCTGTCTTTCAAAAACAAACACCTCAAGAGAGGCTTGGACCCATCTCCACCGTTCCCTCCTGAGACACTGAGGCAAGGGACCATGGGCATGGGCAGCACAGAGGCACCTCTGGGGGCAGGAGCAGCCCCTTCTGCCCTGGCTCATGGCACTGGTCAGGGCAGCCACCAAAAGTTCCCAGGATACCCCCTCCATCCCTCCAGTGCCCATGCTCCTGCTGCCAGCAGGGCCAGGAGAGGAAGGTGGGACACAAGGGTGCTGTCCCACATGATGAATGCTACATCCCTGGAAGTGTCCAAGGCCAGGTTGGACAGGGATTGAGAAACCAGGGATAGTGGAAGGTGTCCCTGCCCATGGCAGGGGGTGGGACAGGATGAGCTTTAAAGTCCTTTCCGATGCAAACCATTCCTTGATTCCATGAATCTGGGCTAATGGGAGTGCTTCAATTTGTTCGTTTAATTTCACTTTTCGGGCACTAAGTAAATAATTTTGTTAGTTACACAGTGTAGGTAAGCTAGCAGCCCAGATTCCCTAGGCCAGCTCATCTCCAGAGCCAGCCCTGCTGGTCCCTGGTCAGAATTAGCACAACATGCTGCAGACAGAAGTGATGAGTGATTTAAAGGAGTGTGCTGAATTCCAAAATTCAGACTTGGGGTTGGAAACAAGGATGCTCATGGAGGGGCTAAGACAGAGGTATTGTTTTATTTATTTCTTCCCACCAGCAGACATCAATCCTGTTGTACTTCTTCCTCTCGTAAATGTTGCCAAGCATAATGTCGGCTCATCTTTTTTCTAGGCAGTGTCCCTGGGAGAACAAAGTTATTAGCAAGGCTGAAGAAGCCTCATGCAATTATTTAGCATCTACACCAAAATAATCCCCAAAGACTGGTGGCTGCTCACAGGTAGCAGCTTTCTAAGTCATTCCAATAAAATCTGGCTCAGTAACTCCCAGCGTAATCAATGCCCACACAAACAAACGAGAGGAAAACTGAGGGATGAGTGATTTTTCCATGCTAGAAGAGGATTCTGCAAAATGAACTCACGAGCCATCACTGGCTGCAGGCTGTGCTGCCACACTGCCATTGTCACCAGCTCACCTGCCGGGACCTCAGCATCCCTGAGCTGCGCTTGGGGCTGGGCGGGACAGATTCCAGGGGGATTTGGGCTCGGGCAGGAGGCGCTTGGCCCCCAGGGCAGGGCAGGGTTTGGGGATCACAGCTGCACAGACTGTCCCCCCACCCCGGCTGTCCCCCTGGATCCTGGTGGTTCTGCTCCCAGGCACAGCCATTCCTCAACCTCCATTCCTCTGCAACATGCTGCAGTTATGAGTAATCGGGGGGTGATACCTGACTGTCGGAAGGGGAATAAAATTCAGAGCCTGGGATGTGAGTGGTTGTTTGGGAGGAGGAGGAAGGAGATGGCAGCCCCCACCCCAGCTCAGAGCACCCCCTCAAACAAGGGCTGGAGCAGCCCCAGGCTGGGCACTCTGTGCACCCCATTTCCCTCTGGCAAGGGCTGGCTGAGGAGCCAGAGGGCTCTGGGAATGCTGCCTCCCTCTGTGGACTCCAGCACCCATCCCACCTGCCCCAACACTGCACCCCTCAGACAGCTCCAGCACTGCCAGGGCCCCAAGCTAATACAGCCCCAAGCAGCCCCAAAACATCAGCTGAAGCCAGATGAACCCTCAAATCCTAAAACCTGAATTTCAGGCTGGATGAACCAGATTGCTGAGCTGAAAATCACAGTGCTAACTCCTGCCTTCACTGTGGGTCCCAGCCTGGAGGGAGCTCCAGGCCACCAGGCTGGGGGCAGCTTTGCACCCCAAAGGCCATCCTGGATGGGGAGCAGATCCTGCCTGTGTGCTGAAGTATGGAGAACAAGGAATGGAGAACAGGGGTGTCTAATAAAGGGTGGGTGACGCAGCAAAACAAAACTGGTGGCAGGGGAAGGGTCAGGTGGGGCAGGCAGTGCTGCCCAGATGGAAAGGGCTGGCTCAGGGAAGGAAGGGAAGAGGACACAAGCCACTGGGAACCATAGAAGGGTCTTTGTCAGAGGATGGTGTTTTGGCAAGGCCAAGGCACCAGTGGGACCATGGGGAGGGGTGTGAGCCACCCGCATGTGCCAGCCCCAGCCTCTCACCATCGTGATCCTGCCTCCTCCTGCCTCGAGCTCAAAGGCTATGAGCAGGGGGTGGTGATCCCCTCCCAGACCCAACCCGGCCAGGGGAGGACGCCAATGGCTCCAGCACGTTCATTCTTCCACAGCTACCTCATCCCAGCCAGCTCAGAGCAGGGGCCTGACCCGGGTCTCACACTCACCTGCAAACAGCCCTGACCCTGTGCACGCACACGGGGCAATGATGCACATCCAACCTGGGCTTTGAGTCCAATGGAAGGCGAAAAACAAGCTGGAAAGCAGAGAAAAGGGGGTTTGGACCACTGAGAGGGGAAGGAGAAACATGGCTATGCACACATGGTACACTGAACTAATCCAGAGAACAGGACCAGGGCCCTGCAGCCACCCCCCAGCAGAGCAGCAAACCCCACACGTGGGAGCTGGGGAGCTCCTGGTGTCCTGCAGGCAGCTGTCCCTGCCCAAGACACCACAGACCCACCGGGGAGGAGGGGCTGTGTTTCAGTGTCTCCCTGATGCCACAGCCTTGCTCAGACACCAGCCTGACCCCAGCACCCCACAATGCCAGCACGTCCTCCTGCGACCAGCTGGGCACCAGCCTGCTCCGGCTCAGCTCTGCAGAGGCTCAGTGTCGGCTCTGGCTGCTCACCCACCCCCACAGCTGGGAGCCACAAGGGGAGCCTTACTGTTTGTCTAGGGCCTGAAACACAAATGTAAACCTGGTTCTTTGGAAAATGGGATGACCACCCAGAGGGTGCTGGGCACTGCCCAGGCTCCCCAGGGAATGGGCACGGCCCGAGGCTGCCAGAGCTCCAGGAGCGTTTGGACACCGCTCCCAGGGATGCACAGGGTGGGATTGTTGGGGTGTCTGTACAGGGCCAGGGGTTGGACTTGGGTCCAAGTCTTGGGTCCAACTTGGGTCCCATCCTTGTGGGTCCATTCCAGGGTATTCCATGATTCTGTGACCTCCACCCAGCCTCTCCCTGAGCCCCAGGACAGTAATAGGATGGGGTCTCTAGGACAGCAGTCCCACCACTGGCCCCTCACTCCAAAGTATGTCTCTGCAGCTCAGTCTGGCCCTGCCAGCAGGTTGTACACTCTTCAGGACCAGGCCAAGCCAGAACAGTGTCAGATTTCCCAACATCATTAATTCTGCTTCCTCTTCCTTCTCCTCCAGCTCAGAGCTCACCCCTACAGGTACACTGCACAGTGGAGCAGGGATCTCTGTCGGAGTAGGAGGAAGGAGCCAGGCCCTGGTCCCACAAGCCATGCCAGCATGGCTCCAGTGAGCCCCACTTCCCACCATCTCCTTCCCTCAGCAATTACACCCACACAGCTGTGCTGGCTGCAGCACAGACCCTCACAGTGACTTGGGGTGCCTCATCAGCCGTATATGGAGGACCAGCTCCATCCCAACCTGCCTTCCTGCGGGAGGAAAAGCAAGTCTGTTCATGGGCATCTGCCAGCACCGCTATTAAACAAGCCCGTTTGCACTCCATCCTTGCCTTCCCACTCCTCGCAGCATCTTCCCAGCCCTGCCTTCCCCAGCTGAGCCTCTTCCCAGCCACACTCCCCGTGCCAAGGGGAGCTCACCTGCAAACCCCTCACAGCTCACACCACACTAAGGCTGACCCAAGCTTCAAAGCTTTTCTTTACTGAGAGCTCATCCAGAAAACTTCGTTTTCTCCACTCCTACTGTATTGCTGCATGCCTGTAGGAATTCATTCACGCACAGACAGCCACGCAGGCATGCACAGGCTCTGTGCTGGAGTCTCCCTGGGCAAGGAGCTCCCGGAGTCCTGCCGGGGCCGGCACAGCCCGACCCCGCACTTGCTGCTTCTCTGGATGGAAGAACTTGTCAAATTGCTGGCAAAACCATGGGAGCTTGTAAACCTGCCAGCTCCACAGCACCCCGAGAGACACGCACGCACAAGCCTGGGCACCTTGGCTGCGTGTTGTCATTCATGCAAGTCTCTGGAGCGGCAGGGAGGGTGCGGGAGGTGCCGGGGGAGCCGCAGACACGGGGCTGCACGGTGACCCATCGGCAGTACCACGCTGGGCTGCACACCCTCCCTTCTCCACCTTATTTGTCCTTCTTTTCCGTGGTTACAGCCTGTAAACTATTACAGCAGCTTGGACCACATCAGGAAGGAGCTGTGCTTGGGCTTAAGTGTTTGCAGGATCAGGGCTGAGCTGTGGAGCTGAACTCGCTGCTATTTATAGTGGGAAGCCCTGAGCACAGCACACGCTGGAGGGGAGTGTGGCCGGGCCTGTGTTCCTGCTAAAACCTGGTGGGTTTTTTTATTTTGCCTCATTTTGGGGATGTCAGCTGCCTGATCTCACAATTGCATTCATGTGCTACCTGGTATTTACAAATAGTTTTGTTATTTTTTAATCTTTGGGCACACCAGGTCATAGAATACCAGGGTGGTTTGGGTTGGAAGAGACCTTAAAGCTCATCCCATTCCACCCCCTGCCATGAGCAGGGACACCTTCCACTATCCCAGGTTGTTCCAAGCCCCATCCACCCTGGGCTTGAACACTTCCATCCTCCTACATGTTTATACTGGTTTATAGGTGAAGTTCCATCTTTCATCACTGGTTCAAAAAATAAAAAAGGCAGGAAAAGAAGCTGGATCTGAGTAGTCAGCTCCCAGCTCCCAGGGCCTGCAGCTAATTAATTACACCCTGTCCTGCAGCGTGCTCTTCACACGCGGCCCCGCGTGCCCACAGCCTGGCTGGGTGTCAGCAGCCTGACAGCAGCTCTGCCTGTCAGCCCGGCTAATTATAGCATGGGGAGCAAACGAGGGTGCCCTCCCTGCCCTCCTCTTCCCTTCATTCCCTTCCCCTCCGTTCCTTTCCCATCCCCTCGTGTCCCCTCCCTGCTGGTTGCTGCACTGTCGCTTCAGCCTCTGACAAAGGAGCCAGGGCTGCAGCTCGGGCTGGGAAAGACCTTTCCCTGAGGCACCCAGGAGGGCCAGTGAGCAGCACAAGGGTGAGGGTCTCCAGGACACTGCGTCACGGGGTGTCCAAGGGCCCTGACCCCCCAGGGGTACTGGGGCAGGGGGCAGGCCCGCCACCACACCCCTACCCTTCACCCTACCCCACTGCAGAGCCAGGCTGCTGGTCCCATCCCATCCCTGCTGGCCTTCCAGCCACCCCACCTATCCTCGGACAGAGCTCTGCATCTCCCTTGTCTCTCCCACTGCTTCAGACACCACCGGCACCGGGTCTGGGGGAACCCCTCCAGTCTGCCTGGAAAACCAAGTTCATGGCAATGTCCCTCTCCTCCGGCAGCCTCAGCCCCTCGGCTGAGGGACAAGGCACCAGATGTAAGTGGACCACAGTGGGGTGTCCCACCTCCACTGCCTGGGGTTTGCTGCTCCACAGGGGAGCCTGGGCACCACAGACCCCCAAGCAGGCAGCAAAGCCTTTGTTTCAGTGAGTGGGATCAGGACCAACAAAGCACAGCACCCTCAGGAAGTGCCCTCTGTCATCAAACCACTCTGGGGTAGCACATGTGGGAAACAGGGAGGATCTGAGCAGAGCAGGGATCCCGGGGACCTGGCTGGTCACCCACCCCCAAGTTACTAACAACCACGAGAGCTGCACGGACACTAACGGTCAGCAGGAAGTGAACAGAACCCAGCCCTCGCACAAGACACAGAATCCTACAGTGCTGGAATGGGCTGGAAGGGACCTTAAAGCACATCTCAGTTCATCCCCTGCCATGGGCAGGGACACCTTACACTATCCCAGGCTGCTCCAAGCCCCATCCAACCTGACCTTGGACACTTCCAAGGATCCAGGGGCAGCCACAGCTTCTCTGGACAACAACATCCATCCAGAGTTCAAAATACCATTGGAGAGCCGTTCTCTCATGCTTTTGGCCCTGAAAGTGGCTCCCCAAGGTCACGCAACATCTGACTCAAACAGTGTAAATATGAATCCCCACTCCTGGGAATGTGGCTGCCACCACAAAATGATCTTAACTGCTGCTAGCCCTGGAGCAAGAGCAGGGCTGTTTGCAGAATGACATGCCTACCACAAAACAAGGATGCTCCTCACAGCTGGCCTCTTCATCATCCTCCTCTTCCTCCTCAGTACCCAGCACCGAGCCCAATGCACAGGAAACCTGCTCCTCCTGCACTGCTCATCCCTGGAGAGCTGATGGGGCTGTGCAAGCTGGGTGCTACAGAAGGCTACAACACGCTCCTGGGGTGCTGCCTTGGCTTTATCCCAAGCCAACAGGAGCTAAAATGTGCTTTGGTCAGGACAGGGAGAGATGCGACTCGGAGGGAGCACCTGAGCTCCACCAATCCAGAGCAAACCTACTGCTTAGACACAGCAGTAACCACTTCACTACCTGGGTAACACGGAAAGGTCTGTTCTGAGCACCCCTTTGCCACCATCACTGGCCCAAGGTAATTCCTCTAGGCCTAAAAATTCACTTTTACTCATAAGTTATAAGAGTTTGTTTGTTTTTTTAAATAGGGCTTGTAACGTATCAACCAACCCATTCTGGAGCAACAAGCTCTCTGAAATTCATATGAAGCTGTGGCTGCCACATCCCTGGAAGTGCCAGGTTGGACAGGGCTTGGAGCAACCTGGGATCATGGAAGGTGTCCCTGCCCATGGCAGGGGGTGGAATGAGAGGGGCTTTAAGGTCCCTTCAAGATGGGTCCCTTCCATCCCAAACCATTCCATGATTCTGGGATACTATGCCACAGATTTTTGGGAACATCACCAATGTGAGCCGAGGAAAACTTACAAGAACTTTATCTATTTTGGTTACAGGTGAGGCTTCAAGAAGAAAGAGCCCCTGGAGCTTTGCACATTTCTCTTGGAACAGCCTTTCCTCAGGGATGGAGACACTGGTTCAGTCCTGGCCTCCCACTTCTCATCCAGGACAGGAGAGAAGAAGGAGCCAGGGGACAAAGCACACAGCTCCCACAAAGCACACAGCTTCCCACAAAGCCACCTCATCTGGGAGTAAGATTGAGGTCAGCAATAAGGTGGGGACAACAGTGATTATTCCCACATGGAAAGGGACCAGGACAGCCAGTCCCTCACTGCTCCTGCAACTGCATCCATACCCTGGGCACTTACACAGGCTCCAGACAGCCAACCACCACCAAATATTTAGGAATCAAACTCCATAAAGGAAGCACAAGACACACTACAGAATAAATTGAGTACATTAAAAAAGCCCAGAGGGGAAAAATAGATTTTTGGAACGTGTTCTCAATCTCATTAATTGGGAAGACAGCCTTGGAGGGGGAAAAAAATGATTATATCCTCCCCAAACCATTATCCGCTCTTCAGAGTGTATCATATGAAAACAGTTATATAAAAAAATAAATTATATTTGGAATGGCAAGAACCCCAGAATAAAGCTAGGAACTCTGATGTTCCCATATAAAGATAGGAGACAGTTATCTGTTCCAAATTTTCCAGTTTTCTGCTGCGCCAATTCAAATTCACTACATACCAGCATGGCCATATAAAGGGGACTCCACCCATGTGAGCTTGGAAAGAGCAGTAATCCCCCAAACGATCAATTTAATGTATGGGGATAGAAAATGAGGGAAGAATGTACTCCCAGAAGGAGCACTCTGTTAACGACATGGCACAGGGCTCCAGAACGTGCACACAGGAATATCATTTACAAGGACTTCTGCATTGTGAGACCTGAGCTGAAATTGAGATTTCTGCACGCAGACACTGTTGATGCTGCAAATTAAATGTCCGTTTCCAGATCCAATGTGAACTTTATTTTTGTTTTCTTTTCTACTATTTGCTCAGTGTCACGTTTCTTGGCAGGCACTAGGAAATCATCTCTTCCTTGGAGATTTTTTAATTACCTTTCAGCCCATCTTGCTCAGGTTCTCCTGAGCAGCAGAGGAGTGAGGATGGCTCAGGGCAGGGCTAGTGCCAGACAGGGTCCTCTCAGCCTGATCCCTGTGGAGATGTTCCAGTCCCAGCCTGGGATGCAGGTGCTGATCACAGCACCCAACCATGCAGGAACACCCACACGGGCAGCCTCAAGCTCCCCCTTACCCTGCACTGGATCCCAGGTGGATAAAAATCCTCCTCTTTCCTGGATTTCTGCAGATGCAACACAGCATTGGGAATGCTGTTAGCATGAGCACATGGCACTGGTGTGGGCTCAGGCGCAGCAGTGAGGGGCAGGTGACACCAACACGGGGGGCAGGATGTGACCCTGAGTCTGGCCACCCACTCCCGAGCCCCCGGAATGTGCTGTCATGTTTGAAACCACACAATGAGCTGGTTCGTCACCTGAACTACACAAACAATACACAAAGTGCAGGTGGTATCCTTCCAAGTTTCCTTTCCTGTTTGGAATTCCTACGCAGAAGACCCAAGGAGTGCCCCAGCAGCTCCATATTCCTCCTACCAGTCCTGTGGAGCCACTGCTCACAGCAGGAGGTGAGAAGATGAGAAGGACGGTTAGATGAAAATCTGGGCCAGGAGATGGAAATGAGGGCTACAGCCCCTCTTTCATCAGTTTTTAAACCAGTCAAGGGCCAGGCACAGAGCCCCCTTGTCACCAGTCTGAAGCTTCCAGGTCCCCCTCCCTGGAAGTGTTCAAGGCCAGGTTGGACGGGACTTGGAGCAACCTGGGATAGGGGAAGGTGTCCCTGCCCATGGCAGGGGGTAGGTACAACATGAGCTTTAAGGTTCCTTCCAACCCAAACCATTCCATGATTCTACAAAGAAGCAGCCTGAAGAAGAAATTATTTTCTCCAGCTCTGCCAATCTAATAAAAATCATTACAAAATTAAACCAAAAAATAAAACCTAAAAACCAAGAACCTTCTAGAAAGCACCTCTGCTCATGCCCTGAGACCCTGACAAGGACCAGCAGCACCACATCCGAGCTCCCCCCGCACCATCAGCACCGTACGGCACTGGCGCCGGAGCCGGCAGCGCCCTGGAAAGGAGCCGGCAGCCAACAGCGAGCCCTGTCCAAGCCATCAGGATGGATATGCAGATAAACCAGGTCAGAGAAGTGTTTCCATCCCAGCCAGACAGTGACTAAGAGACGGCATTAATTTGTTACTCAGCCCAAGTTTAACTTTTCAGACCAAGAAGAGCCAAATGGTCGCTCCAAGTGAAAAAATACTGCAGGATGCATTCCTCTGCCCCGTCCCAGGAATTCCTCTGCCCCATCCCAGGATTCATGATTTCAAGATGGAGCTGACAACTCTTTCATATATCACTAAGAATAACAAACCAATCTTTCTGTTTTTCTTTTCATTCCCCAAATGCTATTTACTGGTCGCAAGAAGCCACATGTCATGTTCACACAGCGCTCCGGGAGGTGAGACTGGACAAGCTCCACATGCTCTTAGAGCAGCACATCAAACCACCACAGACAACAAAAAGTTGCTTTATTGGCAGTCCTGCTGTCAGCATGGAGAATGGAGTGTGTGTGAGGGAGCACTCACCTTCCAACCCTCTCTGGACTCAACGTGAAGGCTCCCAGGAGCTTTACCAGGGATGTGAGACTGAGAACACAAATGACAAACCCTTTGGAGCTTGAAAGCCCTCCCAAATTTATTCGGAAATTAACAACCTCCTCCAGCACCTGTACCTGTTGCACTGCCTGGCTGGGACAGTCCTCGCATCACAGCAGGTACAGGACAGCACCTCTGTGCCAGGGTGCATGCCCAGGTGAAGGGACAGCAGCCCGATGCCTCACTGCAGGGCCCAGTGACCCCAACACCACACAGAGGGTTGGGTATCACCAGAACCTATTAAACAACAGCCTTTTATTTATTTTTGCCTTTTTGGGCCTCCAGAAAATGATGTTTTCAATGACTGGACTCAGAGGCTCATCCAACATCGTGCCAGGATGGTGGCAGTTGTGCCCAGGGAGAGGCGTCCCCAGCCCCACTGGTGCCCTGCTGTACCCGGGCTGAGGCTGCAAGGCCTGGGGCATGGCAGGGTCCCTGGGGTGCCCCACACCACTCCAAAGCATTTGTTCCTGCAGGCAAAGGAGATTTGATGCTATCAGCCTGGCCAGGTGCTGCACAGCAGAGCCCTAAGCAAACATTGCCACAGCGCTCATGTCCAACTGCATCTGCAGATGGAGCAGAAGGGATGTCCATGACACGGTACAGCCTCAGTAAATCCTGGCAGAGAGCTCAGACCACATTGTGCCCATATCTTGTTTTATAAAACCATGTGCTGTCTCACAGTAGGTCAGGTCAGAGCTGTGCAGAGCCTTCAGCCCCAGAATCCCTCTCCTGAAAAGGTTCCAAACCAGCTCTGCCAAGGGGCCATGACCCAGAGCTCCAAATCCACCTCCCTGCAGCCACCTAGTACGAGAGCTGGTATCACACTGCTGCCTGGCCCCTCTGGAACCCAAACAGTCCCTTCTCCACCACTCAGGACCTGGGAACCAGTTTCAATCCATAACCAAACAAGCCTAAGGAATGCCTGTGGGACAGTGGCGTGATGAGAGAGCCCAGAAAGGCCCAGCCCCATGAAGGAGCTCAGTGGCAGCACACTGTCACTTGAGGGACAGCACGGTGACAGTCCTCACACCCCCTGGACTTGGAAACCAGGGAGACAGGACCCACCTGGTCCCCAGTAAAACCCCAGTCAGCTCCAGCTGAGCTGGGCTGCTGTAGGAGGGCAGCCCAGCCCGGCATCCCCGGGGCAAGGCACCACGCACGGAGAGAGGCTCTTACATTGAGGCAGGGCATCCTCCCGCGGCAGCCGAGGCGACTCGGAAGGGCTGTGCCAAAATGCAGCGCCCGCTTGGGAGGCAGGTGACACAGTCTGCGTGCGAAAGGCACATCTCCAGCCTGCTGGGGCTTTCGGGGCTGGGCAGGGCTCCTGCTCCTCCCCATGCCGCCCACAGCCCTTCCTTGTGGCACCTACTCCCGGTCCCACCCTGCGGCTCCTGCCGTGTCCTCATGCTCACCCCATCCCACCCGCTCCTGCCAGCTCCGGGTCAGGGGGCATGGGAACCGTCCAAAACTAGGGTAAAGATTGGGCCAAACCCACACCCCACTTAGCCATGGCTCAGAGCCACTGCAGCTCAGGGCCGGCTGCCGCAATGCCACTGGAGAGGTCCCCCCTCTGGCGTGTCCCTTGTCAGGCACAGCCCCTCCTCTGGCACATCCTCCCACACACAGGGGTCTGGGCAGAGCTCACCTCTGCACTCCACAGGACAGCAGTCCCTCAGGATACTTGCTGAGCCCACCTGGCCTTCACCACACCAGAGTCACAAAGTCTTCATGAACCTTGTGAGAAAAACAACTGCCTTGAATTCATTTGGTACTCCCCTAGTCTGATGTGAAATCACTCACCATCTCTGTAGTACTCAGAGCTGCACAGAGGTCCCTGCTTCTTCCCTATCTTTCTCTTCTTCTTCTTTCTTCCTCTCTCCTCCTTGTCCTCCTCTCCCTCCTGGGTGGCCGGGCTCTCCCTGCCAGGAGGGCAGCAGCCTATTCCAAGATTCCTATCCAGCCACCCACAGCCTCTCCCAGCAATTACAGGCTTCTGCGGCTGTCCCAGGTAAGCAGCAATGACAGACCTCGAGGCAACTTCCATGGAAATGCCTGTTCAGAGGCAGGGTTACCTGTCCCTGCCAACTCCTGCCTGAAAAGGAGCATCCTGCACGCCCCAGCAGCGCGACAATCCCAAACAACTGGATGGGGTGGAAATGAAATTACAACAACCTGTCCCTAGAAAACAAGGGTGTAAGTATTCCCTGCATCATTCCAGTGGCCCCATCCCCAGTCTCATGGCTTCTTCCCAGCACAGACAGGTCTGTGGGGCTGGGGTGGCCACCCCAAAAGCTTGCACGAGCCCAGCATTTGCAAAGACAAAGTGATCCTTTAATGCCACATCCACATCCAAAGGTTATTGATGAAAACCCACAGGACAATCTTTGGCAGGCACAAAGAGATGTGGGTGCTGGGGCAGTGGGCAGTGCAGGGAAGGGCCCTGGGCAGCAGCTGCAGGAGAAACCTCAACCCCTGAGCTCAGGGTGCAGCCGTTCCCCGAAGAGGCCCAGCCAGGGTGGCA
This sequence comes from Aleadryas rufinucha, assembly GCA_013397815.1. Taxonomy (NCBI): domain Eukaryota; kingdom Metazoa; phylum Chordata; class Aves; order Passeriformes; genus Aleadryas; species Aleadryas rufinucha. The sequence continues at coordinate 49,363 of VZTH01000339.1, forward strand.
GTGGGGCACAGGGATGACGGGCTGTGGCTCTCACCAAACACTCGCTTCCTCTCTGACTTCTTAGGTGAGATCAAAATGAAAGCCCAGAACCCCCATCCAAAGGGCAAAGCTGGGAATTCCCAGCTCCAGCAGACAGCAAGCCCACGCTACTGATAGGAACCGCTGGTATAAGGTACAGCAAACTTAGAGCTCCTCTCCCCACAAACCCCTTCATGCTCCACAAGCAGCAAATGACATTGTTCCCATCCCACAGGAGCCAGTGAAGCCATCGCTCCCCTTGCCCTACCCCAGTGTGACTGCCAGCCCTGCCCAGCAGCACTGTCCCTGCCAGATCAATGCTCAGCACAGACTCACCCCAGCTTCCCTGCGCTTTGAAAACAGCAGCCTCTGACCTCAGGAGGAGTTTGTGCCCTCAGCAGGGTCCTGTGTTTCCCACTCGCACAGTCTGTCCCATAAAAGCCCTCACGCCTCCCTGCTAAGCAGGACAACCAGAACCCCCAGTCCTGTCCATCTGCTGCCCAGAGGCAGCAGCACTGCAAGGAGTTCCCCAGTCACTCCCTGCTGGTCTGCCTGTGTATTTTAGGGATATGTGTCAGATGGGCACGCCAGGCAAGATGCAGGAGCCTCTGGTCCGGCACAAGTTTGTGGCAAGTGAACAGCACCCAAATCTCACTGACCACAGGTGGAGAGAGTGACTTAAAAATAAATGTGAGCATAGATCTTTGGGAAGGGTAAGGAAGGAAAAGGCTGAGGAAGAACTGGCTGAACTGGGATAAAGACACTCCTGCATCCACACTCCATTTCTCTCCAGAAAAAGCCAAAACCTCACCAGGAGTTCGTGTTAAAGCCTCTGATCTTCACTGAGGTTTCAGCCCTGGGCACCACATGTTCACACAGCCAGGGACAGCCACTGCCCAAATTCAACTTTAATCCAAATAACATTAAAAAGATACTCCAGGGATTAAGTGACCTGACAAGCCACAGGCACACCCAGGGACAGAAAACTAATGGTGTGTGTCACAACAGGGCTGTGATCACATGGCCCTCCTGGCACTCATCCCATGTGCCTCAGTTTACCCAGTCATTATGGGCAGGTGCAGCACTGCCCAGCTCCTGCAGGGCAGGGGGAGGTCAGGTGCCTATCACAGAATCATGGGATCATGGAGTCATGGAATGGNACACATATTATATATGTATTTGTATTTTATGTTTAAAAGTGCTGTTCCCAGGACTGCTCCCATGGGAAGCACAGCCCCATGATGCTTTGGCTGGGGGTCTGGATGAACAAGCAGGAGGAGGGAGGAAAGCCATGGCCCTGGGGGGTCTTCCTGCAATCAGGCAGCATTTCAGCAGTGGTGAGGGAAGAAATTAAAGAAATAAATCGTATTCTGTTCATGCTTAGTGAACACTCACTAGAGAGTCATGATGAAACCACACATATGCTTTTCCAGGCAGGAGCCAGCGGTGCTGGGAATCACGGGCTGGTCCCAGGGTGGCACAGGGATGTGGGTACTCACAGCAGGAACAGGATGGATGCTGATGGGGAATGAGTGTAAGAGCACAAGGAGCTCCAGCTGGGGATGGGGGCGTAAAGCAATGGATTTACTGTGCCTGAAAAGCTGGGCTGAGATGGGATGGTGGGAGAAGAGCTGAGGGAGGAGAGAGGACGTGTAGCCCATCAGCTGGCACAAGAGGGGCAGCAGAAAACCCCCTTCACAGGACAGACCCTGCTCGATGCCACCATGGCACTGCTGGGGCTGGACACTACCTGCTCCCCTGCCTGTCCCCTGCTCTTGGTAATGAGCTGGCCAGGAGCATCCCAACACCACAGGATTCCCAGCAGCAGCAGAGTGGGTATGGCTGCCTGCTACAAAAAATGGATTGGGAAAGCCAGTTTTGGGGCAAAAGGGCCCTTTTTGGAGAGGAGTGGAGGAAAAAAAAAATTTTAAAAAAAGAAAAAGAAAAAAGAAAAGGGAAAGACAAAACCGCTGTGTAAGAGATGAAGGAAAGGAGGGGGGGAGGGGGGAGTTGAAAAAAATCCGTGGGGAATTGTGGAGAAGAAGAAAGAGAATAGACACGCCAGGCGAGCTGGAGCGAGAGCCAGGGAGCAGGAAGCGCCTAACTAGGATGGAGACAGAGATACTACAGAGCCCTGGTGACGTCATGCCGGAGTCGCAGCGGTTTCCAAAACAACTCCAAACTCCAGCGCTCAGAGAGGGAGTGAGGAGTGCAGGAGAAGTGGAAACGAGATGGGGCTCGGCGCTCAGAGGGAGCTGGAACAGGAGCTGGAGGCGTCTGCGGAGCTGAGCCTGCTCCCAGCTCGCCGTCGGTTTGCTCTGGCGGGACGGGCTCTGGGGAACCGGCAGCCACGGAGACAGAGGTTATTGTAGAGCCAGGCAGCATCAAAAAGGAAATTCCTGAGGGTGTTTTCCTAATTGACACGTACAATGAAGTTACAGTCCCCCAAAGCCCCTTGCTGCAAGAAGGTAAATGCTGGATGCTCCAAGAAGCAGAGCCAAGGAGTGAGCAACAGCAGAGCCGGCGACCCAGAGGAAATAAATCTGCACTAAATGGGAACCACACACGGAGAGTTGTCCCGATGGCAGCGGGCGGCTCTGCCCCAGCCTGTTCGGATTAGAGGGTTTAATGGCTGTGCCGGCCCTGGGGAGCCCGGCCAAGGCGGCTGGGTCGGCTCAGGGCTCTGTGAGGAGGGTGGAGAACAAAGTGAGAAGGCAGAGTGAACCCCCAGGATCAGGCTGTCGTGCCCCTTGTCCGGGGCTTGCAATGTGGGGCTGCCCCCTGTGTCCCCAGCCCAGCCCACAGCTGCTGGGTGGGTTTGCAGCCCTGGCACCCACCCTATGGATGAGGAAGGGTGGCACAACAGCCATAGTAACTTTTCCTGTCTCCCAAGCCCTGGTGTGTTTCTGCTGGAGGCTGCAGGAATTCCTGCAGGTTCTCCACTGCCTGCCTGGCCAGAGCCAAGCCCAAGGCAGCACCTGGGTGCTCCCATACCTTTGCTCTCACAGCTTCACCTCCTGCCAGGCTGGAGCCTGCCTGCTCTCACAGGCCTGTGCTGCTGATAACTGGCACAGCCATGACAGGGCTGTCCTGGGGCCGGGGCTGGTCCTGGAGGTCTGGTATCATGCAGCAATCCAGGCCTGGGTCCTGCCGGGACACGAGGATCCCCACCCTGTGACACTGCTGCACAAGGGATGAACCTGCTTGGGCTCAGTGCTGCCCTACAGCTCCCACGGCTTCTGCCAAGGGATGCAGCGTGCACGGAACACTGCCCAACACATTGCCCAGCGGGGATGGGTGTCAGGGCACACCTGCAGGCTGGTGGAGGGGTCCAGGGTGGGAACAGGACCCAAGAGGGGTGAGCAGGGCACAATCACCTCTCTGCCTCCAAACCTGTGACAAGCAGCAGGAAGGCACAGGCTGCACGAAGCAGGTTTGGCCATGAGCCCACCTTGCAAACCACCCAAGGAAATCCTTGGGAAGGCAGCAAGACCCCTGAGCTGGCGAGACAGGCGATTGTTAGGATGGACCTGTCAAGAGATGCCCTCGGTGCCGGCACAGCCACGTCCCCTCTGCACACGCTGGGTGGCTCAGAGCCGGCAGCACCGGGAGCAGGCTGGCCACAGCAGCGGTCCCTGCCTGTCACCCTCCCCTGGGCCCCTTCCCGGCTCCCTGATTAAATCCCACCACGGCTGCTTTCCTGCCCGGGGGCGAGGAGAGCCTGACTCACGCACTAGCAGAGATTAATAAGCGAGCAGAGGAGCCGTGCTCATCCTCTGAGCCGGCAGCTGAATCACCGGACTCCGGCTGCCTCGCACATTGTTCCAGCGCTGAGTCAGTGCTGCTGCGCAGGGGAACAACGGCAGCGAGCAAAACTTGTGGCCTGTGAAATGCAGCAGCACGGAGAAATCAAAAAAGAAGTGTTGCTGTAAGCAAGCTAATAGGGCTACCCACGGAATCCCAGAAAAGCAGTGCTCTGGGCTCCAGCTTCCCCCCACCAGAAATCCAAGCCCCCAGCCTCTTGCAGGGGCACTGCGCTTGGCAGCAGCAGTTTTCTTTCTGCTTAAAAGCTGCCACCTCTGTATTTATCATTTTTTATGCTCAACCTTAATTGGATGACATGGTCTGGTTGTTCCCCCACCCCGGCTGGGCTGCAGGTGCACTGCACACAGACATCCCAAGCCTTTCCCATCCCTGGAAGTGTCCAAGGCCAGATTGGATGGGGCTTGGAGCAGCCTGGGATAGCGGGAGGTCCCTGCCCATGGCAGGGGGGTGGAATGAGATGAGCTTTAAGGTCTTTCCAACCCAAACCTGTGCTATTCCCACAGCTCCCAAATTCACAGTCCAGGTCTATCACTTCCTCCAAAAGTACAAGATGGGATTTTGAAGGATGAGGGGAACAGTAATTCCTGAGAAAGTTCTGTCTCCGGGCAAGGGACAACCACCCTTCTCAAACCCTCCAGTTCATCTCTAGGTGCCAGGCTCTCAGGGTTCTTCATCTCTCCCAGGTAAGGAGAAAGTCTCACTCTAGCCAGGTGTGCCAGCCCCCTTTTGCCACCCCAGAACAGCTCCTGCCATACCGCAATGTGAACAGCCACCACTTGCTGGGCCTTGCAAAATAAATCATATTTCATCTCAAAATGAAGCAAAAGCCTCCTGCACTCAACATCCTGCTTCCTGAGGTTGGGAGGGAGTGTCTCAAGTCCTCTTAGGATTCTTGTCCACCCACAAGCCACACACTTGGCAACCTGGAAAGTACTTTGCTGATACACAGGACACAAAAACTTGGAGAAACAAGGGACTAGAACTTGGATTCGTGGAGCAGAGAGACGGGAATCAGCTTGAGAAACAGGGTCAGCTGCTGGTCTGTCCTTAAACACAGCCCTGAATTACAAACATCACTGTGCCCTAAGTGCTTCTTTCTGATCATATCACCCCCAGACGAGTTTCAACCTCCCCTGACACCAGCTAATGACTGGGCTTTGAAGGTGCTGCATGGCAGCAAGTTCTGCAGGTTAATGGGAACATGTGGCAGCGCTGTTCTCCCTCCTTCCAGCCTGGTGTAATGTCCTTCTGCCCTAGAGAAGGACCCAGTGCCCAAAGGACACACCAGGAGTCACGGCATCACCCCACAACCACCAACCCCCCAGTGCAGCTCTGGGAGCCTCTGCATCCCAGATGGGTGGTCCCAGCCCTGAGTGATGCCAGCAGCCCCTCCAACTGCTGTGCCCTACTCCGAGCTGACCACAGTGGGGTGATGCTGGGCAAGTCCTACATGAACCCAACATGAAACCTCCTTATCCATCATCCAGCCCAGTGTCATCCAATCTCCAACAACCCCAATCTCAATGAACCATCAACCTGAAATAAAACAAAATCCGCTCAAAATCCCAGCGAGCACCAGGTTGCCTCTGTTTGCTCTTACAAGGATCTAATTCAGGTCTAATAGGACAGTTATTATGATATATTAAATGAGTGGCAATTGATTATTAAGAGCTTATTCATTGGACCTGGGCAGATGGGTAATCAGATACCTGCCTATTACATAGCTGTGAAACCACTCTGAATATGCTTCTAATGACCAAGTGATATTTACTTAACATTCAATATCCATCACTAGGAAAGGTCTCTCTAGATTTAATAAGCCTCTGTTATTTTATGTTTAATTAAATACCATCCACTATTAAAAACATATTTAACTGAGGTCGAAACCAGTAAAAACTGTATCTTATAACATAGCTGTTAAACCTCAAATATCTTCTTAATGATTAATTGGGATTTAGCACATGATCGCTGCCCTACTGAGAGCAGATGGAAAGAGGAAGCTCAACGATTCAGGGACCAAAGTGCTTTGCTTCTGCAAACAATTCTACTGGTTAAACGGTTTGGCTAATAAAAATAAAACAGAGCAGTGGGAGCCTCGGTTCCTACATCACCCAACTTTGGAAAATTCAGAATACAGCACAGTCACTTGCACAGTGCCCAGCAACTCGCATGGCCACACAGGGAGCCGGGACCACCATCCTCCTCCCAGAGATCTGGGTACCACAGGTGCACTCCTGCGGGCCAGGACATCAGCAGGACTTTTCCAGAGCTTCTCTGCCCCAGCAGAAGTTCTGGAGCAGTGGGCCAGGGGACTCCTGACAGGACAGCTCTAGTTGGGATTGTGAATGGCATCCTTTCTGCTTGGGCTGGCCAGATGGGGCAGTTCAGTGGTCCATCGCACCCACCAGTTCCCCCAGCAGAAACAACAGTGCCTGGAAGAAGCTGGAGAGTGATTTCATAGAACCATGTAATGATTTGCGTTGGAAGGACCTTAAAACTCATCCCATTCAAACTCCCTCCCACAGGCCAGGACACCTTCCATAGACCAGGTTGCTCTCAGCCCCATCCAGCCTGACCTAAGCCACTTCCAGGGACAGGGCAGCCACAGCTTCTCTGGGCACCCTGTTTGCCACAATGGTCCAAAACTTCAGTGTTAAAGAGATGTTTTCAGGCCAAGGGACCAGTGAGCTCCCAGAACCAAGGGCCCTGGAAGCACAAGTCCTGCAGGAGCAGCAGACTAAGGACAGATGTTTCTGTCACCACCCTGCACAAGTGTCCTCCATGCCATCCACTACAAGCAGCCCTGGACACCCACAGCACGCACATCACGTGCTTCCTCCACCTCTGGGCACAGGGACAGCTGATGGGAGAAAAGAGCCTCTAGGCAAGGGGGAAAAAGCTTGGACAGGGAGCAGGGAAAAGTCCAGAGCATGTCAGTGCTTGGGAAAAAGCCATTCCACCTCAGTGACCTCCTGCAAAAGGATTTATTTTTATTGGTTTTGTTTTGAAAGACCTTGAAAGCAAAATCTGATACTAGCAAAGTATTAAATATAGCAGTACAGACCCACATGGATTACGCAAGAAAACAATTTCAGAATAGAAACAGCAAGAATGTCTACAAACACTGAGAAAAATACCAAGAGAGGGAAGCCAAGAGGGTCCTTTCTTTCTGTTGTTCCCCTTGCAGCCTCAGGTACATTGGGGAAATCAGGGTTAGACGGTGAGCTGCGTGCTTCAGTCCTGGGAAATGAGTCAAGAGCCTGGAACGTGTGCTCGGCACCCGGCACAGCCAGGGCAGTCCTGCGCTGTGAGTTCATGGGCTTCCTTGGGGGGACCCTGCTGGGTCAGACCTGGGCTTGTGGTGCTCCAGCAAGAGGCACAGAGGGAGCATCCCAAGGGAACTGCTGGATGGGCTTGGAGATAGCCAAAGCTCTTCCCCAAAGTCATGTCCCAGGAGTGAATCATCATCCTGCCATGAATGACATACCAAAGGGATAAGAAAACAGTCCCTGTGTCTGACAAGACATTGTGTTATGCCTGAGGGGGGTTCTAAATATCCACATGGAAAAGATGTGTTTGGAGGAAAGCCTTGATGCTATTCAGTGTTTCTAAAAACAGGAGTCTCTGGGAGTCACAGAATCCCAGGATGATTTGGGTTGCAATGGACCTTAAAGCTCATCCAGTTCCCCCCCTGCCATGGGCAGGGACATCTTCCACTATCCCAGGTTGCTCCAAGCCCCGTCCAACCCGGCCTTGGACACTTGCAGGGATCCAGGGGCAGCCACAGCTGCTCTGGGGAAGAAGAACAAGTCTTTGTTTTCTTTTTCTTCATCAGAGAAGTCCAAGAGAGTCCAAGCAGCAGAGATCCAAGAACCTCAACCAGAGGGAAGCAGTTCAGAGCAGACCTGGGTGGCTGACACTGCAGGCCATATAGAGGCTGCCTCCACAGAGGCTCCACAGAGAGGACACGAATCTCCTGGGAGGATGCTCATGGAGTAACCTTGTCATCAAAAATACTCTATCACCTCCCACATCTGAGGACCAGGAAGAAAGTCCAGCTGGATTTCATTTCCTTCCCCAAGCACTGCCGTGTCTGTATTTGTATATATATAAATACACCAACTACCTCCCTACCCTCACCACCTCCTTCCCACGCTGGAGCCCCAGCAGCAGGGCAGGCAAGCCCAGGAGATACCATCTGGGCTGCTTCAAAGCCACGCAGCTGATTAAGGAAATAGCAGAGGTGCCTGTCTGGGGGATATGGTGATTACAGATGTCTCCATCTCCAATCAGCCTCAGAGAGTTTGCTGCAATATTGACTAGTGCCCCACAATGCCATGGGAGGAGCTCCACACCTGATGTGCCCTGTCTCATTCTGGAGAAGTCAGAGGATGTGCAGAGTGAGGAGGAAGCCTCTGGAGATGGCTCCCTTGTCCAGTGCAGGAGAGCAAGACATCTGCTCCCAACACATCCATCTCCACTGGACAGGGCTGGACTTTTCTCTTTCCCCTCATTCAGACAGAAACCACTGCTCATTTAGAGTGAGTTAATCTCACTTCTCATCAACTCTTCATAAGAGCCTCACAACCTACAACTGCATTTTGGGATCTACAAATGACTCCCACGGGGTATGGGAGGCCTCAGAGCTGCTCCAGCACAAACACAAGGGTTTGCCTGCTTCAAATGTTCTCTTTGTATCCTTGCAACCCCAAGGTTCCTAAGAAGGAAAGGAGCACCTTTTCCACCAATCCAGTCCTCCAGCTGAGGCTCCTGTCGAGTTTGAGTGTTTCCAGGAGAAACTTCAGAGCTGAACAAAGAAGGGCCCAAGTGGGCATCACAGATGTGTGGGATGAGGAGACACAGATGGGCTGTAAGAGCCTCCAAAGAGGTCCCGTTGCAAGTTTCCTTCCATAACAACCAGGACACTCCTCGCTCAAAGCTGAGGTGGGGCCAGCCAAGCCCTTCATGGAGTCAGACAACTCAACACACACAGTGCTCACTACAGAGCCAAATCCCGCTCCTGCTTCTGCTGGGTGTCTCTCACATCACTTGGGAAATATCACCAGGCCCATCTTCTTTCTATGCCTCCAGCAGAGGCATCTTCTCCAGTCCATGGCAACACAGGGATATCTAATATGCTCCTCTCCTGCTTCACAGCCCCACCCACACCAGCCAATGGCCCTCTGCTGATGCCCATTTCCCTCCATCCCCTATGACGGCACACCCAGCCCAGACACCACCACATCTCTGTTTGAACAGGCAAATCCCCCCCCTCCTCTTCCCATGCCTCAGCTTCCTCCGTGGCAGAAGCACACCAGCCTGTGGGTGCCATCCCACCCCAACCCCAGCAACACTGCGAGGCTTAATTCATCCCGGCCTGCAAACTCCCCGAGATCCCCCCTCCACCGCCGCCTAAATCCCGAGCTGGTGTTTGTTTAACCTCAGTGTGCAGACAGAGGCAGGCACACAAACCCACAGCCCCATCACCTTCCCACAGCCCCACTGCCCTCCCAT
>VZTH01000339.1:59005-82827 GCA_013397815.1 Aleadryas rufinucha
CACTGCCTCCCCACAGCCCCACTGCCTCACCGGCCCCCCAAGGGGCAGCACATGGATCAGTTGCTGTGAAACAACTTCCTTCTTTCTTTTTGCCAGAGTTAACTGGGTTTAGAGTGGGATTTCAGTTACATTTGTGGGCAGCCCTTCTGGAGACATTCACCCGCCCAATGCTGGGGAGAACTGTCTGAAACCATGGGCACTTTCTGTGTGTTTGGATTCCGATCTTCCCATGGTTCAGAATCCTGGGAAAATGAATCAATGTTGCAGAGGTGAAGTTTTTGGTTTGGAAGTGTTAAGACTGGAGGTAGCTGGCTGTCCAGCCAAGCTGCTGGGAGGCTGGGCTCCCTCCTTTGGCTCTCCCGCACTTCCCTGAGCAGGAGCTCGCAGGGACCAAAGCACTGTGCATGGCCTCCAGGACATTTGGGGGCTTGCAGGCCAGGGAAGCACAGCACACACGGAGCCTGGCCTCTGCCAAAACCCGACACCGCTCTGGAATGTAGAAACTGCAAATGATACTTTAATTCCACCGTCACTCAACAGTAGCTCCAGCCTTGGGAAATACTGGGAAAGGCACATGCTCAGGAGCACTTACATGAAGAACATCCAGCCCCAGCCCAATCTATGGGCTGCAAACCATGCTATCTTTATCAAAACTCCCCACCCCGGCCAGTGCCCCCACCTGCCTGCCCTTGAATCAGCAAGAAGCGCTGTGAGGCATCGGCCAGGCCCGGAGCCACAGCTCAGCTCACCTCAGCTCCCCACCGGTGCCATGGCAAGGGACACTAGCAGTGGGGACACTGCCCATGGTGTCACGCTGCCACTCACACCTCGATAGCCACAGGGCTGTCCTGCCACTCAATGGCCACAGCGCCATCCTGCCACCCACACCTCGATGGCAGCGCTGCCATCCTGCCACCCTGCACCTTGATGGCCAAAGGGCCCTCTCGTCCAGCCTGGACACTGTGAATGTCACCACTGTCCTCCCCACCCAGGACACTTGTGTGCTGAACGGTTTTGTCCAGATCCCCCCTCTCCCCACAGGGCACATCCCAGAGCACATCCCAAGCCCCCAGGCACAGGGTCCCTGCATTGAGTCCTGTTGGTCACTGGCTCCCACCCCGTGTCCGGTACTGACGGGTCAGCACTGCAAGAGGCTGTGTCCACTGTCCCACAGGGGGGACGTGCTCAGACGCAGGACCTAAGGAGCCAAGACAGCCTGCAGGACTCGGCCCCCAAGTGCTCTGCTCCCCTCAGGAGCTCACAGCTTCTGTGCTTTCACCCTGCTCTGCCTTCAGCCTCCCCTGCAGGGGGATGTGACATCACCAGCAGATCCGTGGGGACCACACGGTGGTGAAGAGTTGGGACAGACCTACAAAAACAAAGGTCAGAGGATATGGTAAACTCAGAAGAGCCACATAAGGAACTCAGCAACAGGCATGGCTGGATTTATTACCAAGAGGGAGGATGTGAACTTCAGGACAGTTTGCAGTTCAGATTTAGCACCTCTCAGTGCTCAGGCAATGACGCTGGAGAGGAGAGCTCAGCACATCGGGATGAAGGCTGCTCTCGCCTTTCAGGAACTTCCTGCTCTGGTTTCAGCTCTTCCTTCCTTCCTTCCTCTCAAGCTGTCCCCTCCGAAGTGGATGGTTTTGGAGACCAAAGGATAAAACAATTTGCTTCTCCGTTCCTGAAAAGGGGCTTTCAGGTCCCTGCTGTCATGCTCCAAAAACTCTCAGTGGCACAAGGGGCGGGGTTGGGCATTCCCAGGGCAGGTGCCACATCCCACAGCTCAGGACACTTTCCTGGGCCCCTGCCTGTGCTTCCACCTCCCCCTGCCTGCTCACCCACCAGGGGCAGCAACAGATGGGGTCCTGTTCCCATCTGCAAACTCCCACTGCCCTCCAGCAATGCACTGCACAGTGAGAGCTGTCCCACAGCATGTCCCTGCTGCCACCTGACACATCACACCGTGTCCTGTGTGTGACACAGCCCAGACCTGCAGCACGAGCTCCCTCTCGACATCACAGCCTACCTGGATGGAGACACACTGTTCCTGCACGTCAGCACAAGAATTCAGTGCTTCTCTTGCCCTGGGTCACATAGCTACTGTGACCTTAAAGCCTCACCTGCCCCAGAGATGTGCCATAGGTGACTTGCACTGGATTATCACGATAGAAAAAAACCTACAGGATTTAGTGTAAAACCCTGCTCTAACCTCTGGCACTGAATCAGCCCCTCAGCTCAAGGCTCTGTATTGTGAACACGCAGGGTTCTGGACCAGGGACAACTACTGCTCCCCCTGTCCTGCTCCCCTGTGTTCAGACACACTCCAGAAAAACACGTGTCTTGTTATGTCCTGTGTCAAATACTGGTTCTTCAACAGAAAAGACTCAGTGGGATACCTGAGGCTGTGCATGAGCTCTCATTGATCCTGCACGTAGCTGGTATCTGAGCATTCCGTAAAATCACAGAATCACAGAATCTCCTGAGGGGGAAGGGACTCCCAAGGATCATCCAGTCCAACTCCCAGCCCTGCACAGACACCCCAACAATCCCACCCTGTGCATCCCTGGGAGCATTCTCCAAATGCTCCTGGAGCTCTGGCAGCCTCAGGGCTGTGCCCATTCCCTGGGGAGCCTGGGCAGTGCCCAGCACCCTCTGGGGGAAGACCCTTCCCCTGACAGGCAGCCTGACCCTCCCCTGACACAGCTCCAGCTGTTCCCTGGGTCCTGTTCCTGTCACAGAGAGCAGAGATAGGAGCTGCCCCTCAGGATGAAGCTGTAGCCACTAATGAGGTCTGACCTCAGTCCCCTCCAGCAAAACAGACCAAGTGCTCCTCAGCCCTTCATTTGGTCAGGTGAGGTCCCTGCACCATGGGGGACAACACCCAAAGGTGAAGGTTCCCATGTCCTGTGATCCCAGTGTCCACCTATGACATCTCCAAGAGTCCTGATTACTACAAGCTCTGGCTCTGGTCAGGGAGCCCAGCTTGGGGTGTCCAGAAGCACAACCATCACTCCAGGAAGCACTGACTCCAAGGTGGCTCTTTGGGAGGCTCAGATCCCACACACATCCAATGGAGAACATCTCCTGCCTGAGTGCTCCTCCATGTAGCTCTGGTTTCCTTGGGAGGCTTGACTCATGGGCAAATTCCTCAAAACCACGAGTCAAAAGTGAGCCCTGGCTATTTTAGGGTGTGTGTCGCATCAGACGGTGGGGAGAGCGCTGCTCTCCCAGTGCCACCTGCATGGGTTTCTTCTCCCAGACAGCCCTGTTTGCCACCTGGAGTGAGCAACTCCCACCCTGCCTGTATGCTGCCACTTCCCAGCAGTGATCCCTCTTCCCAAGAGCTCCTGCAGGCCAGGACTGGGCTTTGTGCTCTGTCTCAGTGAGGCAGGGAGGAAGAAGCCCCTTGTGCCGCCTCGCCAGAGCACCATGCCGTGCGCTGGAACAGGGTAACCCGAGCTGTGGCTTCAGCTCCCCAGCCAAAACAAAACCAACATTTTCCTTTTTTTTTTTTAATTCCCTCTTCTCCTTGAAGCCAAACAGGAGGAGGAGTGTCCCACAGCACTTAGCCAAAGTTGCATTGTCTGGAAAGCAGCTATTCCCAGACAATTCTCTACTTCCAGCAGTGTTCCTGCAGGCCCCTCCCACAGCAGCCCTTGGGCGAGCAGGACATGTGGGGTGACACTGTGGGGTGACACCATGGAGCGATGCTGTGGCACTGGGGCACACAGTGGTCACACAGGGACACTGTGTGCTCCTGGCTCATGGAAATCACTGCTGCTCCTGGAGGAGCTGGGGAAGCACCACTGGGTTCCATCAACAAGGAGCCAGGGTGTCCCTCTGTAGAAACTTCCCCGAGAACAGCAAGCGAGAGGAAGGACAATGCAGCTCCAGGGATAACATCAGTCATGTTTGTGTGACCCCACGGCCACACCAGAAGCTGCGGGGCTTTCCAAGGAATGTGGAAAATTATCTGGAGGCTGTCCCCTACATGGTGTGAGCACAGCAAGTGTGGCCAGGTAAAAAGGGGGGAATCGCACCTCGAGGCTGCAGAGTGGACACAGATTCACCCAATATTCTGAGTTGGAAGGGACCCATGGGGATTACTGAGTCCAACTCTTAAGTCAATGGCTCACATGGGGATTGAAGTGAGCCCTGTTTGTGCCACCCTGATGAGCCAGTGGCATCCCCGTCTGTCACCTTCACAGAGGTTCCTGCTATCCACACCACCCCACAGCAGGGCTGGTAGCCATGGGATGGTGTCAGGAGGAGGGCACAGCTTCTCTTCTGTCACCAAGCATCCAAATCCACCATCCCATGATGTCCCACTCTGCTACAGGGCACAGTGAAATGCACCTGGAAGGCAGGCTCACTCTCCAAAACACTGGGACATGGGGACATGCTGAGCCCTGTCCCCAGGCAGGAAAAGTGGCAGGGAGCAGTGAGGAGTCCCAGCTGCCAGGGGGGGCTGGGATTTACCTTGGCTGCCTGCCCAACACCCCCCAGACTGGTCTCTCTCCCCCTCCTGAACAGCAGCCCCAGAGCTGCAAATCCCAAACAGCTCCGCACTGGCTTGGGGAGCTGCGTGGTTTGCTAAAGCAAAGCTCAAAGCCCACAGGCCCATGGTGTTAAGGCACCATGCAAAGCACCAGCCTGGATGGGGCAAAGGGGACAGTGCTGGGCTGTCCCATGAAGAACAATGTGGGCACATCAGTCCATTGTGCCAAGGGACTCTGGGGATGGCAGGAGAGGAGTGTGAGCACAGTGTCCTCACCATAACAGGTCTTTTTCAGACCCACACACAGTGGGCAGAGCTGTGAAACTCAACTTTGATCATGCCAGGGCAAACCCTGGCACCGCTGCTCTGCAGCTGAGTGTGAGCCGAGTGAGCATGGGGTGAGAGCGGGGTGAGCAGGAGAGGGGCTGCCAGCCTGGGTATCCTCCTGCCTGGGTGTCTGCTGCAAACACCAAAGCTGAAATTCTCTGCTTGCATTACAGGAGCACAGATTCAACAATTACAACAGCTGGACCACTGGGTCAAGCCCCATTGTATGAGGTTCAACAAGGCTCCGTGCCAGGTCCTGCACTTGGGTCACTACAACCCCCTGCAGCTCCAGGCTTGAGTGAGAGTGGCTGGAAAGTGCCCAGCAGGAAAGGCCCTGGGGGTGCTGGTGACAGCAGCTGAACCTGAGCCCAGGTGTGCCCAGGTGGGAAAGAAGGTCAATGGCACCTGGCTTGGATCAGCCACAGTGTAGCCACAGGCCCAGCGCAGTGACCATCCCCTGTACTGGGCACAGCTGGGGCACCTCCAGTCCTAGGGTCACTCATGGGCCCCTCATGACAAGACAGACATCGAGGGGCTGGAGCTTGTCCAGGGAAGGGAACAGAGCTGGGGAAGGGGCTGGAGCACCAGGAGCGGCTGAGGGAGCTGGGAAAGGGGCTCAGCCTGGAGGAAAGGAGGCTCAGGGGGGACCTTGTGGCTCTGCACAACTCCCTGACAGNCCTTTTGGCTCTCTGCCTGACAGGAGGGGGCAGCCAGGGGGAGGTCAGGCTCTGCTCCCAGGCAACAGGGACAGGACAAGGGGAAATGGCCTCAACTTACACCAGGGCAGGTTTAAATTGGATACTAGGAAAATTTCTTCACAGAAAGGGTGGTCAGGCAGTGGCACAGCTGCCCAGCAACGGTGGAGTCCCCATCCCTGGAGGGATTTAAAGGCTGCGTGGATGTGGCACTTGGGGTTTGGCAGTGCTGGGGTAATGGTTGGACTTGATTATCTTAAAGGTCTTTTCCAAACTTAGTGATTCTATGACTCTATGATTCTGTGCTTAATGGCTTCCACAGCAACTGCTGCCTGCTGGCCATAGCAGGGGAGTGTCTGTGATGGGAAAAAAATGACATTCACCAAGGAATGGGAAAAAGGAAATGCTGTCCTGGTGAGCAGGAAATGTCACCAGGGACAGGGCAGGAGTACGTACCAGTCTGAGGTGGGAAGTGGTCCTAGCTGGGTTGGTACAGCCAAGAGGCAGAGGCACTTCCCATGTGGAGAACATCCACTCTGGAAATGCTAAAAGCTGCTCCTCAGTCACCAGGACAGGGAAAAAACCCAGAGATGTGCCAAATTTAACAGCAAGCAATGCCTTGTCAGTTAACGTGACTTAATTGATAAATTCCTAACTAATTCAAAAGTTCTGTGGTAAAATGTGCCACACTCTGCACCCCTCAGCCAGGCTATCATCAGATGGGGAGGGACCAGGTTCTCATCGTTCTTGTCCCTGTGCCTGGGGCATAGGGAACAATCTTGGGATGAGAGATCCCCCACGGCTGGGTTTGAATATCCTCAGCCCTGCCCATGGGACCACAGCTCTTCTGCAGAGGCTCCCACAGCGAGCTGCAGCCTAGGGAAAGAGTTAACGCTTCCCCCATTTCTGACAGTGTTATTCAATACATTATTGACGTTGAAAAGTCGTCACGTTACAAGCCAGCAGTCCACGAGTATTAGGGGGAAAATAGAGGCACGCAAAGATACACAGAGTGTGGAGCCGTGGGCCCCTCCGAGCTACAGTTACGTTACCGCACACAAACTCCTTTCCCAGACTCATTTTCCTCCCCCATTTGGGGCGAAACCGACTCTTCTGTTATTTGCATTTAATGCCACAGTGAATCCCTAAATCCAGCTCAGGGAATGGATTACTGAGGGGGGAGGGATGGCTGCACTGGGGTTTTTTTTCTCAGGCTTCAGCACTTCTGATGTTCTATGGTTGAAATGAGGAGGGGACAGTGGTGCCGGGGACTGGAGTCCCTTCCTGGCTGCTTGGCCAGACCCGTGTCCCCAGACTGGCCGGACCTCCCCAGCCGTGCTGGCTGCAGAGCCTCTCCCAGCAGAGCCCACCGCCCTGCCCAGCACATCCCTGCCAGCTCCGAGTGCTGAGGTTCCCACAGAGCCAGGGCTGGCAGCTGTCTGTGCCAATTTCACAGAATCCCAGGAGGGTTTGGGTTGGAAGGGACCTCAAAGCTCATCTCATCCACCCCCTGCCCTGGGCAGGGACACCTTCCACTATCCCAGGCTGCTCCAAGCCCCCTCCAACCTGGCCTTGGACATTTCCAGGGATCCAGGGGCAGCCACAGCTTCTCTGGGCAACCTGTGCCAGGGCCTCCCTACCCTCACAGGGAACAATTCCTTCCCAATATCCCATCTATCCCTGTCCTCTGCCAGTGGAAAGCCATTCCCCCTTGTCCTGTCCCTCCATCCCTTGTCCCAAGTCCCTCTGCAGCTCTCCTGGAGCCCCTTTAGGCCCTGGAAGCGCTCTGAGGTGTCCCCAGAGCCTTCTCTTCTGCAGGTGAACACCCCCAGCTGTCCCAGCCTGGCTCCAGAGCAGAGGGGTTCCAACTCTCAGAGTATCTTTGTGGCCCTTGGAACCATTAATTGCAGAGCACTAACATCACGACAGTCCACAGGAACAGCAGTATTTTATTCCATCTCTTCCTCCAGCCCACACCTCGTCCTGCACTCCAGACTCCACGATGGTGATGATGCTTCTCTGGGGAGGTCAAGTCCAGCAGCAGGAAAAGAAAATTTAAAAATAATTTAAGGAGCGTCATCCCTACAGCCAGCACTGAGGAGAGGAATCCCATCACGGTGCAGACCTTGGTCTGCCATGAGGCCGGAGCATCCTGAGGGCTTCAGGTTCCACCAGCTGCTCCAGCCATGAGCATCTCCACCCTGCCAAGCCTGTGGGAGCCCCAAACTGCACCTTGTCCCCCTGCCCAGCTCAGGTGAGCTGGGAAGGTCGTGAGGCCCCTCATGACGGCAGGTAGGGGCCAGCAGACACTGCTGCCAGGGCAGGTAGGGCCCCGGCAGCACCTGCACACCACGGGGTCAGCCCCGCACAGGGCAGAGGAGGCTGCACGAGCACAGGGAGCTTGCCAGGCACGCTCCCTCCCTGCTCGTATTTTATTTCATCTCCTGATGGGTGAAATGTGTCCTTAATTTGTTCAGAAAGAAAAAGCGAGTGAGCTGCATTCTCACACCCCTAACGAAGACAACACGCAAAGCCCTTTCAAAGCCGGCGCCACACATATGACGCGCTGCCTTGTTCTAATTAACGATGTCTTTTCTCATTAGCCACGGCCGCACGTGCTCCGGGCCACGCTGCCTCTAGGGCGAGGGCCCCACAGTGCCCACTCCGGCCCGGCAGCACCAGCCAGACACTCCCTGGCCTGGGGCTGAGCGGTGCCTCTGGGCTCCAGGGCCAGGCAGGGGCAGAGCACCACATCCAAGCCCTTCCCACACTATCCATCCCCAGAGGGCTGTTTCTGGCTTTGCTAGCGTTTGAGAGAGAGGGGTGCATCTGGTTTTAATCTCACCCCTTGCAGTAGCTGTCACCATGGGTTTGCTGTCAGGGTAAAAGATGCCTTCACACAGCCCCATGCCAAAGCAGCAGACATGGAAACCCCAGGCCACAGCAAAGCCCTGATGTCCTGGGCTACCCTGGGCTCTTCCTCTGGCCCAGCGGCAAGGCAGGGGCTATCACCCTATGCCATCGCTCCCAAGGTGGGCACAGCGAGCACAGGAGCCCAGGGATGTAGCACTGGGGAGCACACAGCTCCCTTTCCACCAGCAGCGCTGGGCACATGGGTGCAGTCCCTGGGACCCAGAGCAGCACCCCGGGCTGTGGGCACCGTGCCAGGCCAAGCACTGCAAACCTCCCAGGGCCACCCGCCTGACCCAGACTGCGCTCAGGCCGAGAGTCTGTGCTCCAGTCGCCTTCTCCCTTCTCCCCAAAAACACAGGGAACCACAAGAACCACAAAAATGCCTCTTGTCCGCAGCACAGAGCCCGTCTCTCTGAAGGGCAGGGCATGCTGCGGGCAGACTGGCCACACCACTCACCCTGCCCGGGCTCCTGGAGAGCCGCCAGCCTTTGGGAGCAGCTGTCACATGAAAGCAAACACTGAAAGCCATCGCACTGGCAGCGGAGTGCTCTGACGCCGCTCGCCTTGGACGTTGCTCCATCCCGGTTCAGTTCAATGGTTCCCCCCCAGCCCCTCCCGTGTTCGCCCCTGCCAGGATCCTCCTCCTCCTCCTCCTCCTCCTTGGGATCGCAGTGCTCTGACATCACCCTGCCATGCCACGGTGACAGCAGTGACGTCACAGGCCATGGAGGCCGGCAAATCTACCCCCTTCCCAAGCATGGGGAGAAGGTGAGGATGCAGGGAAAAGGCAGAAGATCATGTGGAGATCACAGAATAACGGAATCATCATGGTTGGAAAAGCCCTCTAAGATCGAGTCCTACCACTAACCAAGGACTGCCAGGCACCCCACTGAACCTTGTCCCCAAATGCCATACCCACATGTTTTTTTAACACTTCCAGGGATGCTGACTCCACCAGTGATGCCAGCAGAGGCTGGAGCAGAGCAGCACCCAGATTTTCCAAGCAGGAACTGACTTCACCCCATCCCCAGGCCCAGTCACCCCATTGAAGGAACCTGCAAGGAAGGAGGTTGGAAGCAATCTCGGAAGTCAGATGAGCGTTCCCCAGCTGCATCTGGGAATGCCAGCCAACATCAGTGTACGAAAATCAACTCTCCTTGCCATGTCCTGGGATGTCCTGGAAGGCACAACTCCTCCTGCACCATGCCCAGCTGGAAGAGAGGCCAGCTCCAAAATATCCCCAGCCCCTTGAGCCATGTCCTGCTCCACACCAAGGGGCTCCAAGGGCATCCCTATTGCCACCCCTGAGACTGGCCAGGGTTTCACCCTCCAAATGGGGCAACAACCCAAGAAAGCCCAACAGCATCCCTGGAATTTCTCAAATGGGCTGAATGAGGAGCAGGACAAATAAGGCCAGTAAATGCCAATTGGCAAATACAGGGTCTGGGTGTCTTGGAAGGCCCTTATGAATGTGCATCCCAGTAACCATGATAAAACATGCATCATGACAGGATTTATTCCATTTCATGGACTGGTGTCTCCTCTCCCTCTTGCAGTCACTGAGGAATGAGCCCTTCCCCTAGGCTGCCACCTCCAGCAAGCCTGGGAATGGCTGATCGGCTGGGAAGCAGCTCCCGGCTGGCTGCAGTGTCCTGGGAAAGCTGGTAGCAAAGGGCTCCGAAGCACAAAACCCCTGAGGCAGCCGGTGCCTTGGCCGGGGCTGAGCAGCTGCAGTGGGGGCAGGGGAGATGGACATCCCCAGAGCCTGATGCCTCTACAGCGACATCCCTGCACCTGGGGATGTAGGAGCGCAGGCAGGGACTGGCACACCACGCTCTGTCACCAGCTGGAGTCACGCAGGGCAAGGAGAGGTCACACTGCCAGGTCCCCCCATCCAACCCCCAGGAACCCTGAGCCCCAGAGTTCAGCGGGCACAGGATCTGGGAATGGTGCTGGCAATCCCGATGGAAAACCTGAGCTGAGGCAGCACCTGCCCTGAGCTGCCGTGGCAGAGCTGACCAGAAGGAGGGTGCGAGTGCCACGATTCCGGAGCTGGACTGGCTCTTCTGACTCCCAAAGACTTCCATTCTGCCCTTGGGTTTGCCGAGGGTTTGCTGCCTTGTCAATAAGCCAGAAGAGTTTTATGGATCTCAGAAACGATCGGCACAGCCCCAGTGGTCAGGAACAAGTCTCTCCTTGCTGTGTCCCTGCCGAGCCTTCAGACACTGAGGCCTGGAGGTGCCAACTGCCCCCAGTCCCGCTTAATAAGGTGTTAACTCCCGGCCTAATTGCCACCACTTAATATGTCAACACCCTTCACCTCACTGCTGCTGAACAAGGAGAAGGTTTGAAGCAGCACAGCTCGGTGCACACTCCTGTGTTTGATCCTCGGCTGTGTTTTCTTTCCATCTCGCTCCCCTCCATCGCTCCAGTGTGGGAGCCTAGTGTTCCCCCATCTCCCCAGTCCCTCTCCCCAAGCAGGGGAGCATCTCCCCTCCAACCATTCATGTTCAGCCCTCCCTCTTTCTCCACACACCGACGTTCACAAAGGGAACTTCACTTACAGCATCCTAAGGTTGCACAGGGGGGAAAAAAAGGCAGGAAATTAAAAAGGTTCTTGTAACAACAGTAACAGAACTGCAATGCACAGCTAGGATGTATATAAAATATCTTCTAAAATAACGTGTCAGCCCCAGCCCCTCACCAGGAGGGCAGCACCACGCCAGGACCTGTATCCGCACAGTGCAGTATCAGCGCAGGAGAAGGCAGCACACGCGTTTGCCCTGATCACAGCCATGTCTTTCCAGTTTTTTCTAAGGTTTTTCCAAATTTGGCCATTACTTTGTTTTATATCTATTCCTGTCACTCTATCTTTTGCTTTTCAAGGCACAGAAGATGGAAAAGCAATAAAATCAGTCTCTGAGTTTAGTCCTCTGCCCCATTCACACAGACAGTTTCAGCAATTTATTTGAGGCTGCTGTTATAAATGCCTCTTGCTCACGTCCTAACAAACTGGCAGCACAGAACTCTCCAGAAAAGGGCGATTCATGCATTATTTTTCTTTCAAAAGGCTACCTCCTAGAGCATCCAAAGCAGCTCTTCCCTGCTGTACTGGGATACAGTTCCCATCCTTGCAGAGGTGAGTAGGAGGGAGGGGATGGACTCGGGACTCCGAGAGCCAGCACCAACACTTACACTTGCAGAGTACCTGCCTGACCCACCGAGGCTCAGCCAACACCTTCAACTTTCAGCAGAGCAGAATATTCACCTGGTCTCCAGCTGGTCCAGCCCTCCCACAGTTCTCTTTCCAAGCACTCCCCTGCGGAGTCCCAAGGGATGAGCTGATTCCACCCTGGTATTGCAGGCCCTTGGATTCAGGGTGGAAACCCATTTTGGGTGATCAGGCTCCTTCCTCACCCACCTCACTCCCTGACTTGGAACCAGGGAAATCTGAACCATGGTATCTCCCCATCATCACCTCCATGGTCTCCCTGCCTGGCCCTGGCTTTGAAGGTCACTCCAAGGCTTGCACAGTAATCTGTGCTACAGACTGGCAGTAAATTCACCTTCTTAAGTTACAGGGCAGATGCCAGCATAGCCACGAGCTTCCATGCAGATGTTGCCTCTCAAAACTGGGATGACCTTGGGAAGCAGAGGAGCAGGCTCCAGCCACTTTTTTAATGCAGCTAATGAGACGGACATTGATCCACGTGCATTGGCTTAACCCTTTGGAGACACATCTGGGCTCTCCCAGAATTCTCCCTTGGATGGGTGCAGGTGAGGGGCCACCACCCTGACTGTCACAGTGAGCTGTGGGCTGGGACACAGCCCAGCCTGGTGCCAGCCCTGAGCCTCTTACAGCACACGGACACCCACCAAACCTGGAAGAGCTCATTTTCTGCAACTATGGCCCTGCTGGCTCCCCCGCCCCTTCCTCACAAGGAAAAGAGCCAAGAGCTGAGCAAATCAAAGAGCATCCTTTGCCACAGGTGGCCCAACGGCCACATGCAGATGCCCCAGAGCCTGGCAGAGCCTCTCATGGCCTGGGTGGAGCGGCTGAGATTACCTGACCCTCCACTGTAGTCACAAACACCCTTCCAGGGCTGGTCCCATCACTGAGCCACTGGAGACTGAATGATAAACAGAGAGCCAAGTCTCTTGGCTGAACACAGCCAGGTCTCCTTCCTCAGCTGTCCACCTTCCCTGAGGTCCTCCCTTGAGTGAGGAAACAGAGACAAAGGGAGAGGGCGGAATTACCCTGCTCCAGACTCTGCTTTTCGGCCAGGACACCCCACTGGTGCAGAGCAAGGGTTCTGATGGGTGTGGTGGCTCATCACCAGCCTGATCCACACACCAGTGAGGGGACGGGAGCTCTCCAAGCATCCCACACAGCCGTGGCCCCAACCAACTCCTAGCAGCATCACAAACTAAAGCTCAACTCGAAATGAAGAAGGGGATGGAGAATCTGCATGTGGTCAATGCCATGGGAGAGAGGAGGGAGGGCCTGGAGCAGATCAAGGAAGAGGAAGGGGAAGGCCAGGTTTGGGAAAGCAGAAGCCAGACAGCCAAGGGATTTTGCTCCATCACCAGCGTCGGAGCCATGGCCCTGAGCGCTCAATGGGGATGTGAACAGCGAAACCCGATCGGCTGTTAACCCAGGAATGCGTGGAAATGGCAACTGCACATAACTCCAGGGAATCCGCCAGCGGTGCCCCAGCACCCGGAATCGCACGGATAACCCGCGCGCCTCGCACATGAGCTCATCCTGGGGATAATGCTCTCACATGAGCCCAGCCGGCAGGAATTCACCACACACTCGGTGGGACGGGGGGGCTCAGGGGAACACCCTTCTCCTCCTGCTCCTTTCCCCTCACCCTCCTGCCACCATCCCACGTTTCCCATGGATCGCGCGCGGCACCCTGGGAGCGCGTGGGTCCCAAAGCCCTGCGAGCTGTGCCTGGTGCTGCAGCCTCCTCATGCCGGGCCGCAGAGGAGCTGGGGACAAACCCCATAAAATACTATAAAGTCAGGGGGAAAGAAAAGGAGGGGAGAGGCATCTGTGCTCCCACCTTCCTAGCACTGAACCCGTTTCTTTCTGTTCCTCCAGCCTGCTGGGAAAGGGAATGAGAATGTCTTCCCTGTTTCACCCACATCCTGGCTGCTGGTGGTGCTTCATGCACCCAGCAGGGCCCAGCAGCACTGGGAGGGATCGTGCTCCAGCCCTGGGAGCACGTTGGTCACCATGAGGTGTTGTACCATTCCTCACAGCACTGCATCCACGCAACTCCTCTCCTTGCCTCTGCCTTCCCCTTTCACCAGAGTTGGCCTTGTGGAAAGAAGCTGAAATCCATGGAGGTCCCCTCTCCCTGGGAACCATCCAGCAACCCAACAGAGCTTCCTTCTCCCAAGCAGCAAATGACCCATAGAAGAACCATAAATAATATTTGCTTATTCTGTTCCTCCCTCTCCCAAATGCATCAGCCCAGAACTTGCTGTCTGCTGAAACAGATGGTCAAAGTCCCACAGAGCAGGAGCAGGACTTGACCTTTGGTGGAGGATTAGCAGTGCTCCACAGGGCAGACATCCAGGGGGTCCAGGAAGCCAGCTTGGCTCATGGAGGACACGTTTGTCACCACTCAGGCACTGACACCTCCTGCCCATGGCAGCTTCTCTGGGGACCACCTACAAATGAAAGGCAAATGCCTGCCCCTTCCACACTTCAAGGTGTCTCCTCCAGAAAGCAGCTTCCCTGTATCCATCTCCTGGTGGGAACCAAGGAGAGACAAAACCACCACAGGTGGAGGAAGAGCTCAGACCTGCAAGACAAGAATTCCAGCTGCATTGCATCTGGCACAGGGACTGCTGCAAACCAGGGAGCTCCAAGGGTTATTGGGTCAGGAGGACCAGATTCAGCTCCTCAAGTGGCACCCCAGCATGTCCTGAAGGCTGGGCTGCATCCTGCTGATGAGATCCCTCCCAGAACCTGGCAAGGGTGCCTTGCAAGGGGCACAGCATTCATGCCCAAGGTCAGGTAATCAGAGTTTTGGAAGCAATTCCAGGCCTTTTTGAACTGCCTCCAGAGAAGCAGGATCTTCTACCTTTGAACTGAATGATCCAATCTTTCCACAAGTGCTCCACAACCAAATCCCTCCCTCTCCAGTGGCTCAGCTCCAGAGCCTCTGATGTCACTCACCCTGGAAATGCCAGGGCAGGAACAAAATGAGCCAGCCCAAAAACAGCTTAGCCAAGACAAAATGCAGGCTGGGCACAAGAGTTTGGGTGCATAACCTGTCCTCCTCTGTTGGACAGGCCCCCAAAGAGGACTGGAAATGCAATTTAATGTGCCAGCAGAACCTGGAGAAGCAGAACTTCACACCTGGACAGCTCTGCTCAAAGAGGTGTCACACTGGGCTGTGGCTCTCTTGAAGACCCATCCCCCCATATTCCCCTGGAGCTTCCATCTTCTCCTCCAGGCAGGGCTCTCCCCTTCCATGGGGCAGCATGACCCAGAAGCTGGCTCAGGACCCAGGGCTGGGCAGAGAGCTGGCAGTGGGAGGAGAAGGGACCAAGACTCAGACTACAAAAGGAACAAGAAAATGAAAAATTAGGCCAAGAAAATGGAAAGCTGAGAGGTAACACCACAGTGGGACCAAAATCCCAGAGGGAGAGAGATACGGCAGAGGTCACAGCCAGCCTGCCCTGGGGGAGAGGGGTAGGAGCAGATGCAGAGTGGGGGTAGCTACTTGTTTTGACCCCTTCCAATCCTGCATCCCACCCAGAGCTGTATTTCTGCTTGATCACCAGTGCATGGAACATGGAGCAAGGGGAGATGCGTGTTCCTGTCCCAGGAGTTCCCCATATTCCCCAAAACGTTGCCCACACCATGTCACCGCCAGTGAACTGGGATTTTCCCCAAAGCCGGCCAAGAGCCCTGAGCAAAGCGTCAGCATGTGAGACAGCCCCGGCCCTGCGAGGAAGATGCCTCGGAGCCTGGGGTAACCGGACACCCGCCCGGCTCCCGCAGGGACAGTGATTTATACCTTTCCCTGGAGAGCGGGGAGCAGCGGGAGCCCCCCACGGGTGAGGGAAGCGGCATCAGGCAGCAGCACCCTGGGAGACCCCATGAGACCCCAAAGATCCCAACAGATCTCCAAGCTATTTCCAAGCCACAGACTAGAGCCGTGCCAGTCCTTCCCGTACAGTGCCAGGAGATGCGGTAGTCACGGCTCCGCGTGACTCGTCCGGAGCCAGACACCAACAGACAGAGTTACCGGAGTCTCCCGCGGCCAGACTGGAGGCGAGCAGGAGCAGGAGGAGGAGGAGGAGGCCGAGGGCTCACGGGGGACTCGCTGCTCCAGCGCGACATCTAAAGGACTCCACAGGCCGGTGCACGAGAAGGATTTCGCTGCTGCATCCCCGCTCGCACCGCATCCCTCCGGCTGCGGGCACCGGCGCTGGGCGCAGGCCGGCGGCTGGAGCACCGGGCTCCCGACCGGGCTCGGAGAGAGGGACGTAGTGCTGGGCTTGAAATCCCGGAGTGACTGCACGGGCCCCACCGACAACGGCACGGATTTGCAGCCCCAGAGGGGACGAGGGTGCGGGGGCTGCAGGGATGCACCAACATCTCCTCATCAGCTCTCTGCCCTCCCCAGGGGCTGCAGAAACAGCAGCTCGGCCTCTTTTAGACACATCCAAACCTGGCCAAAGCATCCCAGAGCTTAGGGATGAAGGTGCAGGATGCTTTGGAAGGTGAGGAGCAAGGCTCAGTCTGCAGGAGCAGAGCGGGGGCTGCATTTTATCCTCTACAGAGCCCTGGGCTGGTGCCACACTCTCAGTTCAGACAAGGAACAAAACCACTGCTGAAAAGGAAAATAGGCAAGATGGAAAGGTGCAGAGCACAGCAGGTGTGGGCACAGAGCCAAGAGCAGCCCCCATACCCAAAACTTCTGATTCTCCCTGCCTTGCCCTCCCCTGCCTCCCATCACTCTCTGACATCTGATAAATGCCTTGTGGCAAAGTCCTGCAAGGAACTTCACAGCTATCAAACCATTAGGCTGCTCAAGACATTCTTTTGAAACCTACAGAGTTTATTATTCTCGAGAGTCTTTGCTGTGCTTCTTCTATACCAGCCTGAAATATTCCCTCAGCAGGTGCAAACTTCTTTCCTGAATTCCAAACAAAGGTCTATTCCTAACAAATTACAGTCATTGCTGTGAACCAGCTGAGAGATTGCAGTGAAAGGGCCTCACCCCAGCTAAACCACTGGGACCCCCATTTGCCCCACTCAGAGCAGGACATTTTTTCTATTAATGGGAACAGGATTTTTGGAGCAGCCACAGATGCATGGAGCAAAGGTGGACTTGGCTTGGTGCTTCCACTCCCAAATCCCTGCAGGTGATGAGCCGGCTGCAGACAGAGCTTACCAGACCTGCTGACCAGACCTCAGCCAGAAAACATCCATGGGTGCTGCCAGGGCTCAGCATGTCCTGAAACAGCCAGGGGATGGAACAGCTCTCCTGTGGGGAAAGGTTGATGGGGCTTGGAGCAACCTGTTCTAATGGAAGGTGTCCCTGCCCATGGCATGAGATGGTCTGGAAGGTCCCTTTCAACCCAAACCATTCTGGGATTCCGTGAACACCCTCCCTCAGCTTCCCACCCAGCCCCTCTCTGACCCACCTCAGCATAGATCTGCTCTTGGAGGGGGGAACCAAGATGTCCCAAGTGCTTCAGAAACTTATCTTGTCACTCCCAGCACCTTTTCCTTGTCCAAAGCTCCTCACCAGCTCTCTTGTAGCCCCTTTAGGAACTGGAAGAGGCTCTAAGGTCTCACCAGAGATTTCTCTTCTCCAGTTATTCTCTGAATAACTCATTAGAGGGGGAGAGAGACCCAAGAGCAAATGGAGCCCACTAATTACCCCAGTTAATTCCCTCACTGAAGCCCCAGGTCGGTGCGGGTGGTGGGAGCAGGGGTGGCAAGGACCCCCTCAGCAGCTTTCCCAGCCGGCGTGGGGGAGTGGGGCAGCTCGGCCTTCCCTGCCAGCAGTCTCCTGTTTCCAAACACCTCACTCTCGTCTGCCAGGGTTGCATCAGCTCCCGCACTCGTATTTATAACCAGGGTTTAAAACCTGATATTCCATTTCCAGTAGCTCGGTGGGGGTGAGCTGAATCCACAGGGCCCCCAGCCAAGCAGCTGCTGCCAGCATGATCCCTCTTCCCTTCATATCCTGCTCAGAAAAGCTCCCCACCGTCAACCTGGTGCCACGGCTTACTGGCATGGCCTCTTTAATTAGCTGAGCGAGGCAAGAGGCAGGCTCTCATTAAAGAGAGAGCTAATTGAGCCTGGGCAGGGGAACGGGGAGCTTGGTGGTGTTTGACACGGTGCTGGTTAATTGAACAGAGTGCACGCTCAGGCACATCGCTCCCTCACCTTCCCAACCAGTCTCACCACCAGCCTGAGGCTTTTGGGATTAAAAAGACCCCCACCAGCTATTTTTAAACTGATGGATGGGTGGGTGGGAAAGGGCTGGGAGAAGAGGGAGGGGAGTCCCTCTCCATCCCGAGCACTGTCTCTCCCAGCACAGCCTCTCCTTGCAAGAGAGGCCATGGGCTGAGAAGAGCTGCAGGTTCTTCTCTAAAGCTGCTTCTCTGCTCCTTCCCCCTGCCACAGGAAGGGAGATCCCAGCTCCAGCCACCACAGCTCCAGGACTCACCCCGAGGCCAACTCACAGCCGGCTGGTGACAGCAGAAGGACCGACCCTGCTGTGTCCCTGCCAGCCCGGCTCCGGGATCTCCGCTCCCTCCAGGAGGAAACTTCCAGCTGCTTTAAGTTATAAATAAAGAATGACCTGATGAGAATGGCCAATCTCCTGGCACCAGGATCAATCACACACCTATTAAGTGTACAAAGCTACCTCTCAGGTTAACAGCAATCCATAAACCCTGGCATCAGGAGCAGATTTGGAGTTTGGCTGGGACCCACCACCCAGTCTGCTTCCATGTACCATCTAATTCCTCATTTATTTTGCCTTGGCTACCTTTTGTGGAGAATCACAGACCCAAATCTGGCAGAAACAGCATAAAAAGGAGAACTCAAGCCTGGGACTCTTAAATGAATCCTCTCCCAGCCTCGGCTGCACTGTGTGTGTCTGCAGAGGCCATGCAGCTTCCATGTGCCCAAGACTGCCGCAGTGGAAAAGGAAAATAGCATTTAGTAGCCTGAAAGGGGCAGTAAAAGGAAAAATTGCCTATGATTTGAAATGTGTTTTGGGAACCTCTGCTGAACAGTATCTGAGAAACACAAAATAAGCCTGAAATTATCCAGGCTCCTGGCTGGGTGCTGCAGCACTGCTCTACCCTCACCTTGAGCACTGAGGACCAGCTCATTTTTGGGGTATTTGGGGCAGGAGGGGTGGGTGCCCAGCAGACAGCAGCACATTTCCCTGCCTTTACTTCCAAAGCAGCCATCTGGCCCTGTCCCATTCCTGGGCACCCGATGTCACCTTCCTGGCTCCAGGCCCTGCTCCTGGCCAGCCCCTCGCAGCACAGTACAGGGCACGGGCTGGGAAAACCCTGCACAGCTCCAGTCCTAGGGCTGTGGGGACATTGCAGCCATGCAGGACTCACGGCTGCTGCAGGGACGACCCCGACCCTGCTGGCTGCAGGTGCTCCCTGTGGAGCAAAACCATCACCTGCTTTCATAAAGGCCCAGACTAAGGGAGGTGAGGAATTTCCAGGTATCCAGCATGGGTTTCAAAGCACTCATTTACAGGAGGAGAGTTCCCCTCCAGAACCAGCCCTCTGTCATCCTGTCCCCCTTCATTTTGGGACTCCCCGCAGCTGCTGTTCGGGGTGGAATGGGCTGGAATCACCAGACATTCCGCGACATTCAAGACAGGGATGTGGTCCCATTTTGGAGAAGGTAGCAGTTACTGTCTGATAACCTCAGAGAAGAATCTGAGCAGATGCTCAGTGAAGATGAAAAATAAATGCAAAACTCAGTCCCGCTGCAGCCTGGTGCTTGAGGTCATGCTGAAACCCATCCTGCCCTGATGGGAAGCTGTTTTAGACAAAGCTTTTTCTGTCACCCACAGAGCAGGAGATAGTATGGGGGTGTCACAACAGTCACAACAAACTAGAGCTGAAAATCCATTTCCCTGCAACAGGGAGGCCAGGCAGGGCTTACTCTGATCCACCTCCACCTCATTACCCCACACAGCATCCCCAGCAGGGAGGCAGCCGGTGTAAGGAGGGACAAAGGAATGCGTGCAGACCCCACCCTGGGCAGTGACAGCCCCTGAGCCTCAGCCCTGTCACTGGGGACACAGCAGAGCATCCTCAGGAGCCTTTTCCTGACCAGCTTCACCTCTGGGAAGCAAGGATAAACTTAGACCCAGAGCATAACATTCATCATAGAACGGGGTGAGTTGAAAGAGACCTTCAAGATCGTCTGGTTCCAACCCCATTGCAGGGACACCTTCCACTATCCCAGGCTGTTCATGGCCTTGGACGCTGCCAGGGATCCAGAGGCAGCCACAGCTTCTCTGGGCACCCTGTGCCAGGGCCTCCTCACCCTCACAAGGAACAATTCCTTCCCAGTATCCCATCTAACCCTGCCCTCTGGCAGTGGGAAGCCATTCTCCTTGTCCTGTGACTCCAGGCTCTTGTCCCAAGTCCTTCTCCAACTCTCTTGGTGCCACTTTAGGCACCGGAAGGCTGCACTCATAATTTCTACTTCAGTCTGGAATTATTTCATCTGCTCTATCCAATGACTCCACACCTGCTGTGTTACAGGTGGGGAATACTTGAGCTACACATGGCAAAAGGGGAGGGATCCCATCCCCAGCCCTGTGTGGGTTTGCTGAGCACATCCCACCCCTGCTCCAGAGCTGCCTCCTGTCCCAAGGGGCACAAGGGCTCTCTGCCTCCCTCCTTGCTGACAGCTTGAAGCTGGCTCAGCTGAAAGGCATTGCAGCACTACAAACCATGAGTGTGTTTGAAGTTGGAAGGATTTAAGAAACACTCATCGTTATCAGTTTTAATATTGAGATAAGCCTTGTACCTTACAAGCTGAGCTGAAGAGATCCCAGCGCCAGAAGCAGGGAGGTGCTGTCTCAGATCCTTATCTACGACAGCAAGATGTTTCCACATGATACCACCACCAAATTTTGGTCATTATCTTGAAGCTACCCAGCAGTCAAGTTTTGTTTGTGCAGAACTGGTAAGAAGCCTTTATTTCCATTCCCATTTCTCCCTGTATCAGAGGTATCATCAGGAAGGCAAGGCAGGCCGACAGCCAGGGGCAGCAAGCAGAGCATAGCTGACTACACACTGCTTTCATACACCAGCCTTGGGTTGTCTGGACAAATTTGGTTCTCCACCTTCACAGCAAGATGGTTTTGGGTATCCCCACATATTGTGGTTAGCACTGGGATAGGAACTCCAGGCTGAATTAAACCCAGCAATCACTCTAACCCCAAATCTTGGGAAGCTGCAGGACATGGCAGCAGGACGTGCAGTATCTGCACTCAGACACCTGCATGCTCCTTTTAACAGGGAAATGGGATTTTCTTCTCACCCAGGGGTAGTGTAGGCTCTTGTAAAGGCACTAGGTGGGAGCAGCCTGGGAAAGGTGTGTGCCTGGTTTCCAGCTGGTCTCAACGACCCAGATCCAGGAGAGCCTGGAGGACAAGGGATCTTCCTGCACTTTTCATTGACCAGCAAAGGAAAGTGTAAACAGAACCACAGAATCACAGACTGGTTTGGGTTGGAAGGGACCTTAAAGTTCATCTCGTTGTACCCCCTGCCATGGGCAGGGACACCTTCCACATTGCCCCAAACCCCGTCCAGCCTAGCCTTGAACACTTCCAGGGACGGGACACGGAAGCTGCCTTGCTGCCATTGCTGCTTGCCACAGGCAAGAACAGCAACACGACTTCTGGCACTTTTGCTTTGATTACAGGTTCCCTGTAATTATGAGCAAGAGCTACTGCAACAAAACAAATTGCAGAGCAAATGCTCTGCATGAGCAATGAGGGCACAGGCAGAGTCATCACCACACGTAGGGATGGATGAGGTGACAGGCCTGCAGGGGTCAGCAGGTTGAGGATGGCCAGGTGATGTGCCTAAATGAAAATCTGGGTCTCACTGGGCTGAATGCTAAAGAAATGTAGGAAGTGGCAATCCCAGCTTGCCTGAGCTTCTGTATCTCAGCCATAGCAGCCCAGGCATCTTCAGGGTGGCCACTCATTCCTGCCCACGGACCACTCCTGCCCAAATGCAGGTCATGGTTAGCAGCCAGGGTGCCCCAAGGGCCTTGACAAGTCCAAAACCAAAAATCTCCGAGAGGCAGAAAGGATGCTATGAAACAGCTGCATCCAGAGCAGACCCTGGGCCCCACCAGGGGAGAGGTGACTCAAGCACAGAGCCTGTGGCTCATGCTGGCATTCCCAAAAAAACTGCTCTCTGCTTGTCCCACGGGTGAGACAGCTGGGTGAAGCAGAGCCTGTTTGCAGAGAAAGGAATAAGGGCATGAAAACCCCCCGGGGTTGAGAGGGAGGCAATTCCTATGGGATGAAGGTGTCTGGTAATGCCCAGCTCTTGGCTGGGAGGAAGGAGGCAGGAAGTGCTTGGGCTGTGTTGAGAAAAACCCACAGGAGCTTCCTCCAACAGAGCAGCTAAAGGCCATGAAACCCAGCATGAAAATGTCAGAAAATCCCATAAATACAGAAGTGAGTCCTGCAGTCAGGACTGGACAGAACACAGATGGGAGCTGTGTCCGTGCCAGCCAGTGGCTCTCCCTTCCTTACAGACAAGGAGCACCTCGAGACACCCAGAGCATATGTCCCAGGATAGACAGAGGAACCCTCAGGTGGGTTCCGGCAGTCGGCCCAACAGCCAGGTGAGAGACATCTCCTGCTCTGACTGAGCAGGATACCCCAACCTGCTGCTCCCAGAAATCTCTGGATGAGCACAGGTGGTTTAAAACACCACCTCTCCTCAGGTAAAGCTTCCTGGTCCCGAGGATACCCAACAAACCAAGAGCCAGTGCACACCTTGCTCAGCTGGCTGAGGACAGAGTGACCCCAAGGGTCCAGCCCCACACTGGGCAGGAGCACGTCAGGAGCGCTGGGTCCACAGGGTCGCTGTGTCCTGCAGCAACGGAGAAGCTGAAGGGAGAAACCTTTCTCCTGTGCCCTTGGAAATCTACCACTATGGGGAAATATAAGATAGAATTGGGTTATAGGCTGGACGATGCGCCTGCAAGAGCACATGGCAACACAGGAGCACATGGCAACACAGAGAGGCTTGTCTCTGCCGGACCCTGGGGGGAGGAGGTGTCAGCGGCAGACCCCTAGAGGAGCCTGCTGGGAGCTGACCCCAGAGAAGGACATTCAGAAAGTGCGCTGCTGATGTGGCAACATGGGATAGGTCACGTAGTGAGAGCTACCATGTAAGGAGCTACTATGCCTTGAAAAAGTGTATAAAACCAACTTGTTCCTTTGAATAAACGATTCAGATTTCCTGCCGGTCTGGGTCCATGTTTCAGTCAACAACAAATAGTGCTCCCGCGTGAGGAAATTATTATACGCCTAACTGTGCGTCCGTCGGTGGGCCCCTTGGGACTTTGAAGTGCTGTTGAAAGAAACAGGAACGCTGGCCAGCGATTAATCCCTGCAGAATTGTAGATGAGCCATGAGGAACACAGAGGCTGAAAAGAAGCCTGAGAGCTGCCAATTTACCTTTCCACAGGACGGAGGGTAGCAGCCAAGAACGATGGGGGATGGTGTATCCCAGGAAGAGAACGTCGCAGAGACACTGAAGAAACACGGCAGGAAGGATGAGTCTACAGATTTGGACAGACTCTTGTTCTGGGTAAAAGACTGTGATTCAACTTTAGATAATACCAGGGTTTTTGACCCTCGGACACGAGATGCTTTAAGAGACATGTTGTGGGACCGAATTGCACAAGGTGGCGTAGCAGCGCTCATGGCACATGCGTCGCCCAGAGACTGGACAAAGAAAGATGCTTGTGCCACGGCAGCAGCTGTGCCGACCCCTTCTGCACCTCCAGCGAACGACCGTAAGTCTGTCGGGGCTGTGGAAAGAGAACCAGAAAATGGCTCCTCGCCCCCCGACCCGTTTGATCCTAGAGGGGAGCTGGACAGTACGATAGAAGGGCTCGCTCCGCCCCGTGCCATGCGGCATCAGCTGGAGCCATGTTACGGAGAGTGGCTGGAGCCGGGGGGACCCTTCCTGGTAGCATGCTCCCTCTCCGTTTGCCCTCCACGAGAGCGTAGCGGCGGCGGCACGCGCAGCAGGGCGTGCGCGTGCAGAGCCGCAGGGGTGTGGTGCCATAGCAGCGGCGGCGGGCGCATGGCGGCGGG
>VZTH01000340.1:0-41701 GCA_013397815.1 Aleadryas rufinucha
GCGACACCGTGTCACTGCAGGAGCTGGGAAGGAAGCAGAGGGAGGCTCACCAGGTTTGTACACTTGGGCCTGCCCAGGAATGCCCAGGAGCTGCTGACCTGGGGCAGGGGAAGCAGGAATGCTGCTGCTGCAGCCCCTGTGTGGATGGCCACGGGCAGCCACATGGCACCGCCTCTGCGGGCACTGGGCACTGCCAGGCCGGGCAGCAGCTCACTGATCACATGCAGTCTTGGGAAACCTCCTTCTTTTTGTTACATTTTTAAATGAAGTGTGTTCAGTGAGCTGCAGGACACAGGGCAGGGGCAGTTTGGCCACGGCAGCAGCAGGAGGGGGCAGTGCCAGCTCAGTTCGATGACGTGTGTGAGCACAGCCCAGAGAGGACATCGCAGCAATGCCCAGTGGAGCGAACGCTCCAGCTGTGGGAGCTCAGCCCCCAGGGCAGGATTCACTGCTCTGAAACCCCTGAAGCTGGCACAGGGCACTGAGAAGGGCTTTCCTCAGTGGAAATGAAGTTCAGAGTTGTTTGGGCAGGCAGCAGGGGATCAGCCCAAACCCAAACGTGGGCTCTCCTCAGCCTACAAGGGCCACTGCAGCGTGCTCGCCTTTTCCAGAGGTGACACCCTTGCTCTGGCATCCCAGCTGCTGCACTGGTGCAAGGGCACTGAGCCTGCTGCTGGGAAGGGAGGGAGAATGGAGGTTCGTGCCACTCGGCCTGCCCTGCCGAATTTCAGACAAGAGATTGTTGGCAAACACAAGACCAACATAGAAGATAGTAGGAGGTACCACCAGACATCCATCCCCTACCATCCTATAACACAACCTTGTGTACCTGTCTCTTATGTCCCTCACATGCTTCTTGTTAAAGAAATCAACCCACACCTGCATTCCAAGCTGGTTTTCTGTCCTCCCAGGGATACAGCTGTAACTTATCAAAGTCGAGGCTGCCTGCAGCCCATTCTTGTATCCCTACAAGAAATCAGAGATCTCCCATGAGAAAGCCATAATGCTTTAGTACACAACTGTACTTCTTGTGTTCCAACCTATGTCCATCTTTCCAAGCGTAAAGCCCAGCACTGCATCCAACCAAAGGGTCACAAAGGGCTAAATTTTGTCCCTAGAGCAAATCTGTCATCCCCTGCTGAGCAATTTCCAATGAGCCATGCTGCCTGTGCAGCCTGTGGCACGGCCTCAGGATGCAGCGACCCCTGTGTGACATCTCCTCTCCATGAGGCTCCTGCATTTCACATTTCACTGCTGAGGGAGCACCCCGTGTCCCCCTGTTGAAGCAGTCACCAGCTCCAGCAGCAGAAGGAGCACCCAGGTGTGGGGTGGATGTGGTCCGTGGTGGGATTTTTAGAGGTTGCCTTCTGAGGGGGAAGCACGCATTTACCAGCTTCTGGTTGATGACCCCAGGGGCGAACCGGGGCTGCTGCCACCACCCTGCCGGTCCGTGTGAGCCGGGCACGGTCTCAGCATCCCCGGGAGCCGCGGAGCAACAGCCTGGCCGGCTTCCACGCATCCCCAACAGATGGTGCTGCGGTGCCACCGAAAGCTGAAGACGTGCAGAGGTTTCAGGGAGGTTCCCGGCTCCCTGTGCTTTCCCCCACGGTGTCCCAGCTGAACTGGAGCGGGTTTTGTTTTCCCCGCAACAATGTGCACAGATTTCCCTGGCTTCAGTGTTTATCCCTGCCGGCCCAACAGCACCTGGGCGGCAGGACCCAGCCTGCAGAGCTCCCACCTGCCTGCAGAGCTCCCTTTTGTGCCTCACCCCGCTCCTGCTGAGCTGTGACCCATCACAGATTGGTGCTGAGCTTGGTGGGGCCATCCCTGCTGCAGTCCAGAGCCAGGGATGTGGGAGAAGCTCAGCCAAGTGCCACCAGCACGGGGGCTTCAGATGGTGCCCTGTCCCACTGCACAGCCAGGGCTCGGCACTGCCACCCCTCCTCCTGTCTGAGTGTCATTTATGTTGTTGAATCTTTTCTTTTGTGAGATGGTGGTGGGGCTTTTGCTGTCTCAGGGCTTTGAAGCCTCATGGACCTTAGGGCTGGCAGCAGTGGAGCTTCACACGAAGCTGTGATGAGCAGCGATGCTGGCAAGGAAGCCTGCATGGTTTGGCTCGTGGAGGGATGTTTCTTGTGTCCTAGATTTTCTTTCCTGACTCCTTTCAATCTTCTGCTCATTCTGGAGGGGTGGTAGGATCCCGTTGCATGGACCCTCTCCAGGAGACGTTTCTCAAGCTGTGCAGCCACTGGAGATCGATGAAGGTCAGGTACCACCTGCAGCCTGGTACCACCCACCCCTGCTGCCAGCTGCGTGCCAGGGCCTGAGTGCACCAACTGGTCTTGATTGCCCCTGATCAGCTTCACCTGGGGCTCCCCCCGTGCGGGCTGGCAGCTCTATTTAAGCTCAGCCCAGGGGCTTTGTCTCATTCCTAAGTCAGGCTGTAAAGGTGGATGGCTTCAGCTCAGCCACAGCCCTCCTTTGTTTGGCCAAGGAGCTGCTCCATCGCTCTGAAGGTGCCTGGTGATCTCAGTGAAGCTCACAACGCTCTGGTGAGTGGTAGAGAGCTTTCCCCTTGGTTTTGGGGTATTTCTTTGGGGTTATGCTCAGGGCTGAGCACCCAGTGTGGCACCAGGGCTGCTACTGGGGCCTCATGAGGAAACTCTGATGAGATATCAGCTGTTCATGGTTTTTGAAAAACTGTTGGGGTCAGTGTGTGTAAGTTTGCGCCTCATCTTTGTTTAAAACTGATATCCTCCTTGTCTTCCCCTCTGAAAGATTTGGTACTTTCAAAGCACTTCACAAACGCAGCAAGTAACCTTTAGGGGCTGCCAGAGAATGATCCTGGGCACCTGAACTGAAATGGAGCTTTTTTTGATAAGGGCTGGAGGCTCAGCTCCTTGCCTTGGTCTCAGTGAGTGCACAGGTAAATCCAGCAGGGCCGGGTGACACCTCTACAGCAAGCAGGAATTTTGTGGCTGCACTGAGGGAGAGTTGTTGCTGGCTTTAGCACAAGCAAGGAGGTTCCTGCTAATCCCCAGAGCCTTGGGCAGAGCCTGTGTCTCATGCTTGAACTCAGAGATGAAAAAGGCTCTGTATCTCTGCAGTCTCAGCCTCCCAGCTGGGCTGCAGCGGGGTCAGGGGAGAGGCCCCTCCGTGGTGGCAGGCACAGGGGTTGTGTGCCCCTCAGGGGCTGATCCCTGGAGAGAGAGGCTGTTGAAGTGACAAAAGAAGTCGGTAAACTTTCAAACTACAGGAGTGGTTTTGCTGTGGAGTCTGCAGC
Source organism: Aleadryas rufinucha (assembly GCA_013397815.1). Taxonomy (NCBI): domain Eukaryota; kingdom Metazoa; phylum Chordata; class Aves; order Passeriformes; genus Aleadryas; species Aleadryas rufinucha. The sequence continues at coordinate 3,284 of VZTH01000340.1, forward strand.
AAGGTGTGGGTGCTGTGTGTGGGGCTGGAGCCTGCAGCACCCTCTGAACCCCAGCAGGGACGAGTGGGTGCCACCTGTGTCCCCTGGCCTGGGTGGCACAGGGCACAGGGTCTCTTCAGGAGTACCACCAAGCTGCTGCACCCTGGGGAGCACACCACGTTGTGTTTAGCACAGCTTGGCTCTGCTGGCAGCCAGTGAGACCAGCTCTGGTCTAGGAAAAGGTGTGTGGACCTTCCTGTCCTTGCTCCCTTGCCCTGGCTTGGAGAGAGGGAAGCTCCTCTCTCCCTGCACACTGAAGTCATGCCTGCCTTTGGTACAGCCTCACTCAGGAGTGTGTGCAGCCTGAGGATCCCTCAGGAAGGTGGAGAGGGCAGTGTCTGCCTGGGGAGGGCTCTGGAGGTGCTGGGTGTGATTTGGGTGGGGCTGTGCCCAGCAGGGTCAGAAGCTGGGGCACTCTGGGCTCTTACATCCTCTGCTCTCTAGAAGAACTCTTGGTCCTTTCAGAGGTGGGATTGAGAGGTCTGTTCCTGCCTCTCTGTCCCCAGAGGGGTGTTGGGAGGATGCTGGTGCCTGGTCTGGCTGTGCTGTGAGTTACGGTGACATTAACCCTGGAGAGGTGGCAGTGCAGGGACAGAAGCTGGGCAGGGCGGTGAGGGGTGGTGCTGGGGGCAGCAGCAGCAGAGGGATGTTGTCTGCCTTGCTCAGGCTGATGTTTGAGCAGAGCTGCACAAACACTCGGCCCTGCTCACACGCCTTCCTCGTGCTCCCTGGCTGCCCTTAGCACCGTGTCCTTGCACTCTACCTGCACTTGGTGATGAATTTACTGCTGTTGAACAATAGTGGTGCTTAAAGATGAAAATAGGAAAACATATTTAGAGAACTGAGCATTCAAGTTCACTGTGCAGGGGTTCATTATGTCACTCCCCAGCCCTTTGCAGAGCCTGCAGAGCTCCCATCACCAGGAAGCATCGCTGGGATGGGGTGAGCCATGAACAGCCTCTCAAAGCATCAATCAAATCCACTTATTAAGAGCCTCAAAAAGCAGCTTGGGCACTGATCTGTGAGCTGGCAGCACTGAGCTGGCTGACCAGAGCTGCCATCTAAATGAGCACCCCATCTTTCAGACCCAACTTCATTCTCTTGCCAAAAACTGAAATTGCCCTTTTGTATCTCGAGGCCATGAAATTAAGTGATTCCTTTTCAGGTCATGTGCACCCCTGAAAAGCACAGCCTGGGCTGATTTTCCAGAAACCCAGGGGAGCACTTGAATAAATGCACAGTCAAGTGACTAGTTCCCCTAATTAATGCTGACAGTAAAATTTGATCCCCACCTCCCTGTAGAGGAAATGATGCTGTTATCAATTCACCCTGATTTAGTTTAAATTACCTCTGGTGTATGCATGGCTATACTTTGGAACAGTAACAAAATTCTGGCTCTATTCTCACACGAATATTTTTCCAGTGGATGCAGTCTTACTGATCTCAGAAAAAAAATGATTTTAAATACTGTATCCCTCTGAACAAACTTCTGTTATCTGTGCCTGCAGGAGATCCGGGCTGTAACCGGCCCCTGCCGGACCGGTTTGCCCAAGGGATGCGAGTGCAGCATCCCCTGGCAGGGAGAGCCGGGCTGTCCCTGCCGGGGCTGGTGGCACTAGGTGGCACCATTGAATTGGGAGAGGGAATTGGACGTGAAGGATTCGGGAGGCAGCAGCTGCATCCCGAGGGACTCGGGGAGAGATGCTCCGGGCTGTGTGCAGCTGGGGCATCCTCTGGCACGGCTTCAGCATCCTCCTAGGGCTGGGGGTGAGCGCATCCCTCGTGCTCAGAGTGGCTGAGCACCAGAGCTGCCTTTGACCCTGATGCTACAGAGGCTTTTGGAGCTGCTCCCCTGCTCCTGTTCGATGTGGGGACGGGTCCCAGCAGGGCAGGAGGAGAAGGAGGCTGCTGAGTGTCCCTGCAGCCCTTTAACCCTGCCTGGGTCATCAGCCCTCCTGGCAGCACCTTGTGGCCGTGGCAAGGAGAGGATTTTCCTTTTCCATCTTTCTCTTTATCACCTTTCCATTCCCAGCCTTTTATCTCGTTCTTGTCCCTCATTACAAGTTCTTTGCTGTGCACTGCTCAAAGCCAACCTGCCCTGAGAGAATTTGCTGTGGGCACTGCTGATGGGGCAGGGGAGGAGCTGCAGCAGGAGCTACTCAAAAGATGGGTTTTCCTGCAAGATTTTTGTTAAAATGTAATATTAATCAAAGCATTCCGTGGAATTAGTGGGTCTCATTTTGGAATTTGGAGAGCAATACTTTCTGGGGGTTGTTATAGTTGTGAATATTTCATGTCCCACTTGTGCAGTACAACCCAAGTGTAAAGTAATGGAAAAATAGGGATAGGAAGGGATAATAGACTACATGCAGAAAAATTGAGACTAATTATCATAGCTTATTAAAATAAGTTGCTATAACTGTATAATGACTGATTCAAATTTGCTGTAATGTTATGAGGAACATATGTAAAATACCCTTTTGTTGCTGGAAGAATGACTGTTGCCCAATTGTTCCTGCCTCCATGATGCTCAGGAGCAGACCCAGTGAACAGGGCTGTGCTGGCCTGCTGCTGGAATTGTGTCCCTCCTGGCTCCTTTGGGAAGGGCTCAGAGCCTGCAGTGAGGCCTGGGGGGCATTTGGAGCTCTGTGCCTTCGATGGACATCCTTATTTTGGAGCAGGACCAGCCCAGAGCTGCCCAGGGAGGACCTTGGGCTGACTTGGAGAATGCAGTGTGAAATTCCTGTAGTTACTGCTAATGTATCACTGAAAGCTTAGGTGTTAATTATATTTATTCTATAAATACATTATCCTATTAGCCACTGTAATACTGTAACGATATACTAATAACATGTCATTATATGCTTAGGTGAGTGTTTCTACCTCTGGTTGAAGCTTGTCCCTCCATGGAAAATCACTCTGAGCTCTTCCTTCACATTCTGCCTGACCCCAGCCTTGCCTGAGTCCCACCCTGCTTCCTCTCCCTGGGAAGGGCAGTAGCTGAAATCCAGTGCAAGAAACTCATTTCCCCTGAAAATATAAAACATGTCAGTGATGTATAGCTGCTGTTGATGGCAGTGAATGCTTATTTAGATTTAGGTTCAAATGTGTTCAGCTTTTTGACTTCCCATTCAGAAAACATGGGACAGGGAATAGCAATGGATGAGTAAGCACAAGTTTTGGCAGCTGGAGTTAAAGATGTCACTGGAGATTAGGCAGCAGGAGCTTTTAAAAAACTCATGTTATCTCTGCAATGCCATAAAGTATCAGCTAATGCATTGAATTGACTGTCACACAGGGTATCAGGACCATGATGAGGCAGTTTCTCAGACTCTGCCTGTCAGCAGAAAGATATGCTCTTGGCATCTCTTCCAAAATAGTTCCCTGAGACTTTGTTTTGGGGAGAGACAGATAAAGTTTTCGCTGATTAGAAGAGGGGGGCTTAAGAAACCAAATGGCAGGAGTGATAAAAAGTGATGTTGGAGGGGAAAAAGCTCGAGGCTGCAAGGGATGGAGACTCAGGTGGGGGTGGAGAGGCTCTGAAATGAGGAGAAAGAAATAATTGGCACTGTGTGTTCATCCTTTCTTCCCGTTTTGCTCTTTGCCTCACCTCTGGTTGATGAGACAGACTGACCCCTCCTTGTACCAAGAGGTTATTTCCTTCAGGAGTGCAGAAGAGACGCTGAGTCAGTGTCTGTGCCCGCTGCTGGCAGCGTTGGGCCCTGCCTGGTGTCACTGGCACTGCCTGGCCAGGCTGTAGCTGCGACTTCCCAAGGGAATTTCAGCCTGCTGGGTGTTGCCTCCTTTCCCAGCTGTCCTGAGCTCTGCTGTCTGCTGGATTGGAGCCTTAGCTTTAGGGAAAACAGTCTTCAAATGAGACCTGAGGGAAGAATGCTGGGAATATTTCCTTGTTTCTGTGGTTTTTGAGAACTGGGGGAGCTCACTGGAGGCTGGTCCTGTAACCTGTCCTGCTGTGGGCTGTGTGTCTTTGATTTCTGAGCCTTCCAGCCATGGACCAGTTTCCCTTCATCTGCTCCTCAGGAGAAGCACGGACAGTGAGTGTTTTGTGATGTTAAGCTGCAGCTGGTTCTTCCTGTAAAATCTTTTATTAGCAGAGGGAGAGCCCAGGAAAGCCTGGACTCCTTGAAAGGAAAGCTTTCTCCCAATTCTGTCGACCAAGGAAACTTATCTCCCCATCTCAGCCTTCAGCAGGCAGTGGAAGGTGATTTTTAAATTATTTTTCTTTTAGCTTGGTGAGGCACAGAGCATCTGAAGGGTGCTGATCTTGAGCATCACCCTTTAAAAGCCTGGGTGCAGTGGGGACACTGTGGTTTGTACAGAGAGGTACACCTACACCCTACAGTGGTCTGTACAAAGAGGCTTGAGCTAAATGAGCAGGTCCTGAGGTCCCTGGGGACTTGCTTGGGGGTGGCAGGTTCGACAGCAGGTGGAACTCTGCCAAAACCATGCAGAGCACAAGCTGCTTGTCCAAGTGAGGCAATGGAGGCTCCAGGCAGAGCACAAGTGGCTCAGCTTCCCCACAGAGAGCTGGTGTTGGTGTCTGGCAGCTGCTCTGGCCTCAGCAGGATATTGCACAGCAGGTAGGGAACTTCAGAGTAAGGGAAAAAGAAATAATGGTTGTGTCAAGGCCACTGTCTCAAAAACAGAGTCTTGCTCCACTTAGGTTCTGATGCACTGGAATTGATACCTCAGCAGCCACCCTGACCTACCCAAAAATTGAAAGTCTCTCCAATCTCATTTTATCCAAATGTTCCCCATTCTCTGGATTTTTACCTCTTTCCTTTTGAATAGTATCAGTTTTCACACCAGAAAGATGGGAAATGGGTGAAAAGGCCTTGACAAGTGTGAGTGCTGCACTGAGGGCTGATCTGAAGGAGGGTGAGTGCCCCAAGCTTGGCATGGGAGATGGGCTGGCTGTTTGGGGAGGATGGCACCTCGCTGAGAGGCTGCACACAATTCTGCTCTGATGATTGGCATCCCCCCATCCCTTTCCAGCCTGTTCCACTGTCACAGTGCACACCAGCTTGCTGTGTGTTTGTGTTGTACAGCCCCTCGTTAGGTCAGGATGAGCTGCAGCCTTGTCCTCTCCCCTCTGCAGCGGTGCCTGGGGGTGTTCAGCAGCTCCTGCTGCTCTGTGCAGTTTATCTCCTGGTCTCCACCCCCCTGTGCAGCCCCTGAGCTGCCCTTTGGGGTGTTGTCAGCCCTTTGTGTGTCCCAGGCTCTGGCACTGCTGCTCCCTGCCCTCCCCTCTGGGGGTGGTGGGACCACCCCCATCAATCTGCCTCTTGCCCTGTTCACTTTGTGCCATTAAATCACAGAAGGACGAGGGATGCAGAGCCCTTTGTGCAGGTGGCCCACAAAGCCAGGCCCCCTGAAGGGTTTGCTGTGCTTCAGAAAGGCTCTAACCCTCAGAGAGCAGGTCTGAGCTGTATTAAACAGCTGGAGCTGTTCTCACAGTCGGCTCCCCAGGCACTGGAGAGGGATGAAACCAGCCTGTGCTGCTGATTGCAGCTGCTCATCCCTCTCTGAGAGCCCATATCTTTTAAGGGATCAAGGCCACCCCACTGCCTTCAGTGTGGGCAGGCCATGGCAGGTCACTACAGCGTGCAGATGTAGTTAAGCAGCAAGTTTGTGCCTCCCTATTCTTGCCTAGAAAAAATTCTGGGAGGACTTTGGCTGTAGCTAATTTAGTGTGCCTTGCTTCATTTTGGTTCTAGGAAGAGCTGAGTATGAGTGCAGAGAGGGGTTGGGTGCCTGGTGCTGTAACTGGGAGTGGGACACGCAGACCCCCAGGCACAGTTCAGCTCCTGGAGGTCCTTGTGGAACCCCTGGAGGTCCTTGTGGAACCCCTGGAGGTCCTTGTGGAACCCCTGGAGGTCCTTGTGGAACCCCTGGAGGTCCTTGTGGAACCCCTGGAGGTCCTTGTGGAACCCCTGGAGGTGCTGGTGGAGCGCGTGTAGGTCCTTCTGGAACCCCTGGAGGTGTGGGGCACGTGGGCTGTGATGCTGCAGCAGAGAGATCTGTCCCCACAGTGCAGGGGACAAGGAGAAAATGGGGAGTGCAAAAACTGCTGGAGCATGAAAGAGCTCTGGGCTTTCCTTTGTGTTTTCTGGCTGTGCTTTGCAATGCTGAGCCCAAGTGTAAATACAAATACAATAGAAACACTTATTTACTACTAATACAGTGTTTTCTCTACCCCAAATCACTCTGCTGCAGTGTGAGCTCCATCCTGTTGTTAATTAGGGATGGACTCGTGGACCTCTGTTATTAAAATTCTTCCTACTCCTTGCCTTTTAACAAACTACAGCATCTCTGAGCTTGTGCCAAGTTCAATTCTAAACCTTTGAAAATGCTCTAATCTTCTCAGCCCTTTTTTTAATTTTTACTATTTTTAAACATTAAATATCCACTGAGCATAGATCTTGGTGCTGATTAGGGTTCTTCTTAAAATGAGTTCTGTTTTTCCCTACATATCTTCCTTAGGGTCAGGAATGCTTAGGAGATGCTCTTTCATCAGCCTGGCACTGAGTGGGAGTAAAGGTGGTGGAACAGCAGCTGGTTTGGACAGTTTGGGGTGAATGCAGCCATGCAGGAGGTTTATTCTCATTAATCTCATGTGAGTGTATCTGGACAGGTCAGATGCTGTGCATTGTTTTGCTGTAAATGCATTTTGGAATAGCAGAGCTGTGGCTTTCTCAGGATTGGTGTTTGCCAGAGCCTGATCCTGGGCTCAGGGCTCAGACACTGCATGCAACAGCACCTACTGAAACACAGAACTCTCTGGGGTTACCAATTACCTGCTGATTTATTGAGTAGAGTTTGGGCTCACTGTGGTTTTATAAGAACACAGTAATTTCTGGTGAAATTTTCTGTCACCTTTGCATTTTGGGAAATGTGCTCCTTTTCTGCACAGAGGAGAAAGACCTGAGACTAAAGTGAAGTTGTGCTTGTCCTGGGTGAACCCAGCCACCTGATGGTGTCTCACATCACCTTAAGCATTAAACTCCAGTGGGTATTTAAACAAACTCTAACAGACACTAAACTTCAGTTCCAAGCACAGACTTTCAGCAGGTTATTTTTTAGCTAAAAAGTCAGGTTTTGTTTTCTTGCATTTTCTGATGTAGCCAGGTCTGTCCTCATTACTGCAGACCTGTTCTTATTTTATTCTTGGGGGTTTTGTGCCATAGGAAGATGTAATTTGAGATGTAGACTCAGAGATAAAAACCAGGAGAGTTCCTAGATGTAACCCAGGGAGGGACCAATGCTGACCTGGGTAAAGGTATTTGTGAGCCATTTGTGTCTGTTCTTGCTTTGTAATGTGTGTGACTGAGAAGCAAGGACCTAACAAAGCTCCCAAGGCTGGAGTTGGAAAAGTTTCATTGACACTTCTAAACTGATGCTGGGGCCCTTTATAGAAGTGTGAAAATGCATCTTCCTCCCAAGATTTGCTGGGCTTTGTTCTTCCCTCTCCAGATGAAGCATTGCATTGAGAAACAGCAGCCAGGACTGTCTGACCCACTTAAGACAAAGCTAAACTCAAGAAAATACATTGTCATCTCTTAAATAAGAGGTGCAAAAGGGAAGCCAAAGGAGGAGCGACATCCCTGCTCTTCACCTGCCTCGAGACTAAAGGCACCTTGTGCTTCTCTCCAGCTCTGCCCTCTCACAGGGATGTCAATCCAAGGGCTTTGCTGTGACAAACAATAAATCCACCTTGGCAGCTGGTGGCAAGAGTTAGGAGGCTCAGAACTGTCCCAGAGGAGGAGGAGGTACGATGAGAGCAAGCAAAGCCAATGCAGCCTCCTGCTGCTGCTGCTGCCTCGGTGGCTGGGGAGGTGACACGGTGGCTCAGGGTCTGAGGGCAGAGAAGGAGCAGTGTGAGTGTGGTTTGTGCTGCCCTCCCTGAGCAGGCTCTGCTGGAGGCAGCTCATTCACTGCTGCTTCACTGCCCACAGTGTGGCCACAGCCACACCACCACCAGGAGGGGACCTGGCAGCTCCAGGCTCTGCTCCTGAGCTGGACTGGCCAAGCCAGGCTCTCTCCTGTGTTTGTTCATTCCAGCTTGAGGTGGTTTAGAATTAGCTCAGGTGCAATGCCTCTCTCCTACACCTGAGCCATGCACAGCACCTCCCTGGCTGCTGGGGGAGATGCTGAGGGGTTAAGGCTCTGTGTTTGCAGCATCACCTCGAGCATGAGCTGTTTAACCTTCCCTATCAACACGAGTGCTCACCAAAGCCTGAACCCCAAAACACAGCCTTGCTGGTGCTGACACTGTGGCAGAACATCAGGACTCAGCTCAGATGCTTGTTCTGCTGGAGTTTGTGCTGTGTGAACGTCCACATAAATGAATTCCACCCTAAAATTCCTCCCTGAAGTGAAGTCACCCTTGGCAGTGGTCAGCTGAGGAAGTCGAGAAGACACAATTAACAAGGTGACTTTAGCAGGCTTAAAAATAGGACTGTGGAAATGCTTTTAAGGACCTGGAAGGACTTATGTCATCCTGCTGGGGGCTGTGTAGAGGAGAAAGCTCTGTGGAAAGGTAAAATTGGGAAAGTAAAATGGAGGACAGTTCTTATAGAGCTGTTACTGATTGTTTTAAGTGTTTTTTGGGGTCAGCAGAGATCCGGGCTTTTCATTTGATTATTGCACTGAGCAGGTTGTTAATCACACAGATGAGAACGTTGTGATGCTTTTAAATAAACAATACACACAATTTGATGTTTGTGGCTTGTAAGCACTACAATCTGGTACTGCCTTTATAGCACAGCTGTGGTTTATAGATTGGTGGTCTGTGGTGCTCCTAAATGCACGGGAGCTGTGCTAATGAAACCTGGATGCTCCTGTGGTGTCAGGGCTGGACTCCCCAAGAACAAATCCTTTGGGTGACTTTCAGGCTCTTCAGAAGCCTCTTGGGTGTGAAATCCAGGTTCATATTTAAAGGGGTGTGTGTGGACCCATGTAATTTCAGAATGGGACACTTCAGGTTGTTCTGAGCTTTTGAGGAAAAAACCCTTCTTAGATCACTTTTTATATCACTTCTTGACATCCAAGTGATTGCAGTGGGTGTGTGGCTCAGGGGTCTGGGACCCCTGACATCCTTCCAGAGCTCTGAGAGGCACTGAGTAGGAGAAATGTCACTGGCTGGTGGAGAGCTGGGCCCTGTGACTGTCATTTCCCCAGCCAGCTGTAGTTAGGCAGCTGTGGTGGAGGTCTAACAAATTAGAGGAGCTTCTCCTCCTCTTTCCTTCCCCCTTCAGGCCCTTTTACAGTAGTTTGGTATCCTGGTGTAGCAGGACCAACCTTCATCCACAGGCAGCACCTCGTGTCCTGTTCCTGGCCCCACAGAGCCACCCAAACCCCAGCTCTTCACCTTTCTCCTGGGGTTAAACACAGCCACAGGAAATAGGTTTGCAGCCTGCAGTCCCAGTGCCGAGGTCCTTTCCCCACCTTTTGGGTTTTATCCTTTCATATTTGTTATCCTGGCTTTAGCCACTTGCTGCCACCAGTGATGTGTGCTGTCCCAACTGTGCCAGACAAAGCATTTCATTTTCAGCAAAATGATTCTAAAACCCAGTTTGCTTTGTTCTCCATTAAATAAAATTTTCCTTGGTGAGGAGGACACGATGAATTATGATCTGGGGATAAAGAAGTCATATGAAGGAAGGCAGAAGCTTTGTTTTGCTGGTGAGTAACATCAAACAGGAGCCAGTCTGAGAGTGAGTCACCCTGACAGATAGCCAAGGATCTTGTGCACTGCTGGGAAACATCTCTGGGGAGGGGGGAACCCGAGCATTTCACCCAGGAACACCAGGACAAAAAAATTTTGGGATTTTTTTCCCCAGGAAACTGCAAACAGGTGATTGTTTTGCACAGCTGAGAAACAGGCAGAACATGTGAGTCAGTCTGAAGCAGCCACTGGAGTGCTGATCTGTCTTTGAGGAGGTTTCCTCCTCTTTCTCAGTTAAATCTTCCATCAAAGTGGTCCTGTCTTAATTAAACCTGTGAGGAGCTTGGCTGTGCATTTCATCTCCCTGGGACAGACCTGTAAAGTGGGAGCACACAGCTGAATTATCTTCCTGAGCTGAAGCACAGGAGAACTTCTCACTGGAAAGTGTGGCTTTGGTTCCCCTTTTTGACTCTCATTTTTACAAAGCAAACCCAAGTGCTGGTGTGAGACCGACTTGCAGATGAAAACTAATGAGTAAAATTACTGCCTTAATGAAGAAAATGCTACTAGCAAGTTGTGAAAAGTACTTTAATCATAATTAATAGAATAAAATTAATACTGAACTTTAACTCTTCTCAGGTGCTTTAATTAATAATTAAGTTTAATATTGGTTATGACACATCTTTGCATGCTCTCAGATGCCTGTGACAGGGCAGTCAGGAGGGCACAGCAGTTCCAGAAGCTTCTGTGATGACACATTCATAAACATTAGGCTGGAGGAGCCTTTGTGATTTGCTTGTGCTATCCTGTGTAAATAACAGCCTGATAAGGCCAGAGCCTGGGGGTCCAGGGTGTTGGTACATGGGGTGCTGTTGCCAGTCTGATGGGGCACATGCTGCAGGTGACTCACAAGCCATTTCTGCTCTTTGGTCAGGCTGGTTTGTAGTGAAAGTGCAAGTTTTTCTCATAAGTTCTGTGTATCATCCTTTTAGAGTGCTTCAGACCTTTGCAAAATATCAGCCAAGGAATGGTCTCTGAATTTTTAAAGTTTTTTCTTTTAAATCCAGGATGTGCTGTGGGATATTTCCAGAAATACTTGACTGCAAGGTAGAGTCAGTGCCTGTGGAGGTGGGTGGCAGCAGGTCTGACCCCCGTGGTTTGCAGGGGCTGGGCTCTTTGGCAGTGCCCCAGTCCCAGGCACTTATTTCTGTGTTCTGCTCTTTGTAGGTGCATTTAAATCACTTCTCCTGGGGTGCCTGCCTGGTGTTTAGGCTTCCCTCAGAAGTGCTCAGGGCTGAGTGGGAGCTGGGAGCCTTCCTGAGCTGCTCTGTGAGGGGCTTACAGAGGAGGGGGATGTGTTGTCTCCTTTGACCCACGGTGTGATACCATCCCTCCCAAAATGCAGGCGTGGATCTGAGAGCTGGGGAGGTTGTGGGAATAGTCCTGCTTCACCTCTGCAGGCCCTGTTCTGTGTGAGATGTGCCCTGCTCAGTCATGTTGTGCTTTCCAATACGTGCCTTGCTCAGTCATGTTGTGCTTTCTAAATATGTCCAGCTCCAAAATGAAACTGCTGCATGTCCTGGAGGTTGAAACATGGGGGATGTGAGGAAGCAGAAGCCTTCATTCAATGAGCAGGGAGTGATTTCTTGCAGGATTAGAGCTCTTTCTCTGCTCTCACCTGTGCAGGAGGATGGCTGGGACATGAACAGTTGTTTTTACAAGGTATTGCCTTTGTCTGCAGGTGCTTGTGGAGCCTCTTTTTACATTGACCCAGTGGTGAATGTATTTGGAAGCATTGTTTGGAACAGCTGCCTCTGCTGTTATTTTGGAAGCTAATCCTGTAAAACTAGAGAATCTCAGGCAATCCCTTCCCTCTTCCACTTTTTCTCCAACCCTTTAATGTTTTCATGGTTGCTGCATTCCTAGAATGTTCTACAAAGGGGCAGCAAACTGTGGGGAACCACTTTTTTGGGGTAAAAAGTGAGCTTTGAGTCCTCATGTGCAAATATTCCTCCTGGGAGGATGACTGGGCTGTTATCCAGCCAGGGAGCAAACCACTGTTGAGTTACATGTCACATCTAACCTGCACCAAATTCTGAATTTCAAATCTCAAATGCTTGCGACACAGTTCTCATAAACAAGTTACAGATCAGAAATTAGTCACCCAAACCATTGTGACTAACTTGAAATAACAAGATAGATATGGGGAGGGGTGGGGGGAGGAAAAAATCTGCTCAGAGATAATTTGCAAGCTGAATAAAATAATATTAAAATTATTCATCAAGCTTATCAAGCTTGATTCTTGAGTAATGTTGTGTCATTGCTAGCAGGTGGTGGGAGAAATGGCACAGCATACCATAATTAGTAATAGCCATGTATTTTTGATGCTACTTCATCTGTGTGGTTCATGTCCAGATGGTTTTGAAAATGGAATCAAGATCAAATACAACTTCCTGGATCAGAATTTGCATTCTAGTTAATGATATAATTCAAAGCTCATTATTATTTAAAAAAAAAATCTAAATTGCTAAGGAAGATTATTGAATGTTGGGACCACTCCAGCTTTATTACTGGGTTTCTTTCTTAGCTCAGCATTGCATGAGAGCACCACCACAGGTATGAGTTAAAAACCCATCTTACAGTGTGCTTTTTTTCTGCTTGGTTTATATGCTCACCATGTACCTTTGCCAAATTTAAACTGCTGACCCTCAAAAGTTACCAATGACTTCTAAAGGAAACGATGTTTGGCTGAGCTGTGATAGCAAGCACTGCCAGCCTTGGTGCAGAGGATGCTTCAATGCCTGTTTTCCCATGGAGAGTTGTTGGGTAGCACAGTTTGGAACTGGATGCAGCAGGAATTTCCTCAGACTGTCCCAGCCCTCACTTGGAGCAGAAATATTTATTCATGAATTGTGCTTGCTGGGTTACAGAGTTGTCATTTACATATCTGTAGCTTTTGCTAACACAATTCTGCTTCTAAGTAGCCTTCAGTTCCAGCAAACATCCTTTCAAGCTGCCTATATCTTTTGACCTGCCATAGTGCTCTAGGATTTCTAGGAAATCTCCAAATAATTTCTTCTTCCCCGTTTTGACCCCATGGCAAGACCATAATCTTGTTGGAACACGTCAGCAGTTGTTTTTCACAACTGCAGTCTGAAAATGCAGAATTTTAGTCCCTCTTCCAGCTGAAGAACACTGGGTCTCCTATCATAAAGTTCCTGGTTTAGACATCTACCAGGTTTAGGGTAGGTGTTTTAGGGTAGCTGTCTGCACTCCTGTATCCAGTGGAGAGAAGCAGCTCCAGATCCATCAGATTCCAAGGGAAGTGTGTGAATTGCAGCTGTTTGTGTGATAACTCTTTACCCCTCTGTGAGGTGATTTTCACTGTGGTGCCCAGGTGAGCACAGCTGGGCACTGTTTGGTGTTTACAGGTGGAAGAGGCCCCTGTGCTGAGATGTTTGCAGCCCTGGGGAGTTTCCCTGAGGGAAGGAGAGGGAGCACTGAGAGCGACTGTGCCCTTTTCCAAACCAACTCAGTAAAGTCTGTTCACAGGAATTCAAGCCCCTGGTGAATAACTCGTTGCTGGGCAGAAGAACAACAAAGCACAGTAACCTGTGGTGATGGGATAACCTCTGGGGATGCAGGAGAGGCAGGATGCTGCTGCCCTGAGCAGCTGCTGGGAGGCAGAGGAGGGTGGGATGTGTCTGCTGCTGAGCTGGGGGAGCAAATGCCTGCTCAATACCCCCATGAGGCTGAGCTGGGGTGCTGTGGGTTTGTTTAACCCAGCTAATGATTCTATTTGCAGAGGTTTTGATGCAAGAAATGTTGTAGCTTCTAGCAGAGGGATGAGTGGATGTGTTAAAACTAAACTAGAGTGAGACAGGAAACCAGGGAGAAGCAAAAGAACAAAGCTGCTTTCTCAGAAAGGTTGGAGGGGTTTGTGGGAAATTCCCTTATCTCTGAAACTGAATTTTGGAAGCCACAGCCCTCATCTGCTCCTAAACTTTTTCAGTACCTGTTATTTTCCCTGAGCTGTCTGTCAAAGGGGGGGGTGTCTTTGGCAACAGATTAATACAAGTTAAAATAGATATGGCACAAGTCTCTGTAAAACATCTGCCTTATCTTTACATAATGAATTAACAAATATGAGCTTGAAAGAAATGTAATAAATTATTCAAAAACCTCCTATGCTTTTGAAATGCTAACAAGTCAAATCCTTTGAGACTGCTTGATCAGATTATGGTGTATCATACAGTAAATCTAATTGGTTATATTCAGTCCTGAATTATCAGATTTACTAGTTTGGCCAAAATAATTTAAACAGTGCTGAAATAATGCCAAATGATTTTAATTAAAATAAATTCACACTCACAAAATAAGGAACTCTACCCAAATTCTTTACAGCTTGGGAGCTGGGAATAATTTCCTCTTTTACCAGATCTCTGCTCAGCAGCAGTGCTCATGGCTTCCTTCTCCCTTTTTTTTGGGTAGCCAGCTTGAGACTTCAAATGCCTCCATTTACTCAGTTGCCTGGGACTTTCTGAGAACCAGTCTTCTTTTAAAGCAAACCACAATAAAGACTAAAAATTCAGATGGAGTTTGAATTTAATTCAGTTGCTTCTGACCTAAATATTAGCATGAAAGATACACTGAAGTAATTGGCTTCAGGCCCAGATAGATTTTATGGGGTAGAGCTAAGCCTGCTGTAGGACCCACACCTTGGTGCCTTCTTTGAGTGTGGGGTAGGACAGATCCTTGCCCAAAATTCACTTGCATTGAGGTCTGTGAATCCCATTCTTCATCATGACCCGAAGTGGAAAAGGACAGACACCCTGCCCCTTGCAGACACTGCTGTGAGTGGAAATACCTACAAAAGCACAGATGGAGCTGGGAAATGCTCTCCTGCCCTGGGTGACCAGCACCAGCCCAGCCCCCTGAGCTGAGGGGCTCCTTCTGCTCCAAAGAGAACCTGGAAGGGGTTTTAAGGCGTGGGGAAGGGGTTTTAAGGCGTGATCAAGTTGGCCTCTGTGGAGATGACTGAAGTTTCAGCTGGGGTGTTTCTGAACGCAGCTCTGGAGGTGGTTTTGCTCTGCAGCCCCGTGTGGTGTGAGAAGCAGCCATCAGCGGTGATTTGCTGCTGTGTGGGCTGATAACTGCTCCAAAAGGAGCTGCTGCCGATCTGCCCACTGCAGATGCTGCCAGGCCTTGCTTTATAGGTGGTGTAAAAACTTCTTTAGGCTCCTGCTGGGTAAAGATGCTGGTCCAAATCAGCAGCAAGTGCAGATGAGTGCAGCTCCACTGAAATCCATAAAGATTGATCGACTGAGCGGGGTGGAGGATCTGCTCTGCTGGCCTTCACTGAAATTCTGCTGAAGTTACTGGGCACTTCACATGAGCTTTTGCTCTGGGGGAGGACAACTGAGTGGTTTGAGAGCAGTGGAATATTGATTTGGAGAGACACCACTAAGCAGTTTGTCCTAGCAATCAATTCCAGAACAACAGCAGCATAAGTCAGGATTAGGGAAGGAGCACGTCACTGTGAAAGCTGTGCTGGCTGAGAGACTCCCAAGGTGGGCTGGAGAAGGATTAAGGCTTTCAGGTTTAGTATTTGGAGCAGGGTTGAGACACACAGGAAGGCTTTGTTAAAAATTGCATTCATGTCAAAGGGTGAAATTATCTAAATAGGATGAGATTGTTCACAGGATTTCTTGGAGTTCAAATCATTAGAGATCTGGCTACAGGAAAGAGCAAGATTAGTCTGGTGACTTACAAATTACGGGGTCCTTGGCAATCTAAACTTCAGAGAGGAATTAACTTTAGCAGCTGACTAATTAATGAACAGAAAAAACTTATGGTTTTAGTCACTGGCAAAACAGAAATATTTCAAACCATACTGCAATCTTTTAGAGACTCCATTGCTTGGGTAAGTTTAGCTCAAGCACAGAGAGCAGATGAAATCTTTTGTCTGTTGCTGTGACTGGAAAGGTGCAGGAACAAACCTTCCCATCTTTTCTTGTGGTTTTCTCTATTTCCCTTTGAACCCAGTGCCTGTGCTCTCCCCACACTTGGAAGGAGCTGTGTGAGTGTGGAGTGGGAGTTGCCTTCTGTGTGTAAATAGTGAATAGGTATTTTCCCCTCATATCTGCCCATTTCACACACAGAACTGTCATTTTGCTATTCCACATTGTTTCATTTTTCCCTGGATTGTGGCAATAATTGATTTGGGATTTTTCTCTCATTTGTTTCCTCCTTCAGACACAGTAATTTTCCCTTGTCCCAGGATCTGTATTATTGATCTTGTGTGGTTTGCTTTGCTGTGGTAAATGTTTCTATTCCTATTCCAATTGGGTTGGCTTGGGTTTGCTGGCCAATTTGAGAACTGGCAAGTTCCTGAGTGGCTCCTGTTGCTTGTGTGAGACAGGGAAAGGCAAGATTCAGCTGCAGTGTTTCTGAAGGGGGATATTTGTTAGGGCTATTTGGTGTTCAGAGGATCTTGTACTAGTCTCTGACTTTCTAGCCCTCAGGCAAATGAAATTGTTGACTCTTGCCAGTGTCCTGTAGCTCCCTCTGGCTGGGCTTGGTCTTGGGGACTATTTAAATTATACACCTTGCCTTGTGTCCTTAGAGCAGCAGCTTACCCAGAAGATCAGGAAAAGCTTCCTGATGTTAACCATGTGAAAATGTTACAAAATTCTTGCATAAGACCTGTTTGTGCAGTAAAAGGTTTTTTACATGAAATAGATGTCCTTTTCTATTAAAAAAAGGCTACTGCACTTGGAGACAGTTGTGGTGATAAATGTGGTTGGTCCCTTCCCAGGTCAGCCAGCACTTCAGAGCAGCCATGGGATGAAGCAGTGAGAGCAGCCCTGAGGTTTGGATGAGGCACTGAGTGGCTGCTTCTTCAGCTTCTGCTCCCAGGCTGCTCTTTTGGGGTTTGCACCCTGAACTTCCCCACCTTTTCAGTTTAACCTATAGATATGTTGCCCTTACAGCAATATATCTGTTTTCCCAGCCCAAAGGTGTGCAGCTCTGCTAAGGGGCACTGAATCCAGTCAACACCATCCCTAAAAAGTTCCAGCTAGGGTCCACTGAACTTGTCTGTGTGTTTTTTCAAGGAGAAGCATCAAGATCAAAGTCTGAGAGAACCATTTGATCTTCCAGCTGTAAACAACTACTGAAAGAACATAGGCTGTAATTAATTACCCTCCACTGAGGTGCTTGCATCCAAACCCTGGCAGCTCGTAGAGTTTCTTTTCCCCTTGTTTGAAGCAAGGGGCTGTTACAGGGGATGGGCATTGTGAGTGAAGAAGGTAGAAGAGTTGAACAAATTTCAGTCCTTGAGCCCTATCTCCTTCTGGAGCTGCTGGAATGCAGCTGGGATGTTGGTGCTGCTTTGGGAATGTATCCAGGGCTGCTGGCTCCCCCATTCCTGTTCTCACAAACATCCTCCAGAACGCTCTTGTCTCTGAGTCCTTATTCTCAGAAGGTCTTCTTTTATATGTATCCTCCCAGCAGTAAAACTGACAGATGGCTAAATCTGCACAATTTTATGGCTAATTACCAGAAAGACCTCACTTTGCTTCCCAAATACTTGAACAAGATGAAGAGGTGACCTAATCACACCACAACTGCAGGGTTTGTAGTGAAGATGGAGCCAGGCTGGTCTGATGGAGCATTTGTGGGTTGAACTGTCAGAACATCAATCCCTGTCTCTAATTGAGTTGTCCCTATTCTGAAGCTCATGTCTGCCTTTGCATTTTGGAGCACCACCCAGATGTCGAAATTCAGAAGGCAGCAGTGGATTTCCCAGTCATTTGTGTGAATTATTGAGTCATTACTGTAATGAGAAGTAATTATCTGTTACCTTGGAAGGTCGATTCATTGGGTAGCTGATCAAACTGGACTATTTCCAATGGCCAGGAGCACTATAAAAATAGGCAAGCAGGTAAAAATCCAAGACAGCAAATGTCCTTATCTTTTTCATGAGGAGACCTGGTGGGTTATTCACAGGGTGTATATCAACCAAATTTACAAGATTTAAGGTCTGACAAATTCTGCCTCAGTGTTTGTTACTCCTGAGAAGTAATAATAAGTAGTTGGGCTAAATTGCATCCCTGGAAACCGATTTTTCTTCTTCATTCCCCCCTTTCCCAAGCTTCTTAGGTATGATTTTGTTCCCAATGAATGATGCATAGCCATGAAATGGCTTTGCCCTTTATCACTCCAGCATAGGAGAAGATAAACTGAACAGACCTGTTTATTCATTTTGGAGGAAAAACAAAATTAAAAGGCTTCTGTGTATTGTGGTAATGTAATTCCTAATCAATGACAGTGGGTTTAAGGGAGATTTATGGGTTTTTAATTTGTAAGATTAATGACTGCTTACATTGATTCTGTCAAAATGACAGTGCCGTGGTCACGTACCTCATGGAGCAGACAGGGACCTCCTGCCAGACACATCCTTAAGGAAATGCAATTATCACTGCCCATTTTACAGTGCTTAACTTTTTTCTCTCAGTAAGTGACAACAGAAAGGGGTTTGGGGCATAAATTAATCTTTCAAGATGAGCTGTTAACCCTTTGTGCCCAGCAGCTAGTTTCATGAACTCAATGCCTGCATACTGTTTTCAGGGGTGTCCCTGGCAAGCACAATAAAGCAGTGCCAGAAGTACCATCTGGAGGCTCCCTGGAGCACTCTGCTCCATCAGCTGTGTGCAGGATCAGCTCTGCAGGGTCCCTGTCTCACACTGGGCTTCTCTGCTGCAGCAGTCACTGCCGGGGCACTTTTGGCAGCGTGGCTTTGCCAGATGAACACACAGCACAGTGGTGTGAGCAGGGAATGCAGTGGGGGGATATCTGCTCGTGCTATGGCTGTTGCCAGGACAGTGAAGTTATCCTGATGTCTGGTTAAGTGTCATCACACCATTACCTGGAGTCCTGAGAGCTCAGTGAGGTGCCAGGGCAGGCTGAGAGCTGCCATCGGTGCCACTGCCCTGCTGCAGTGTCACATCTCTGCCTGACATGTCCCATGCTTGCTTGTAGATGTCCCACGTTCTGCTGGGCTGCAGGGCACGCCAGCACAGCCTCTCCTCTGAGCTTGAACGTTGTGCTTGTTCAGGACTTGCAATGTGCTTTTCCCCCACCATCCTCCCAGGGATTTATAGTTGCTGCATAAAGCTGCTGTTTAAAATTCTCCTCTTCCTGGTGGGCTTCAAGAGGTTCTTAAAGAACTGAAAGCTGAGGCAGAAGGTGGTGTGAGTTGAGTTGGGGGTGTGTTAGAGTGGTCCCTGCTGCAGCACCCACAGTGAGAGCTGCTGAGGGAATTGGGGCTTGCTGCAGGAATTGCTCTGAGTGGCCGCTGGCTCTCAGGGTCCTCCTGCTGCCCCTCACACGATGAGATGGGATGAATGGACACCTCTGCCATCCTTTGAGCTGAGTTAGGGATCTGTCAGCTCCAGGGAAGTGCAGTCCCAGTGTGTTCTGCCACCTGCATCATCTCATAGTTCTGTCCATGAGCCCACCAGGGAGATCTGGCTGCTAGCAAGGCTTTTGCTGAGCCTCCCTGCTTTGGCAGTGAGAATGTCTTCTAACTTGCAGGACAAATTTACCTGAGGAAAATTCATAACCACTCATTATTGTTCCAGCTCAGTTTCATCAAGGTTTTCTGCACTATTTATCCCTTTATGTACACATGCATATAGCACACAAACTGTTACAAAATGCAATTAATTCTGTGCTGTATCGTTAGAAGTGTCTGTGATTGCATCCTGGGGCTTTTCTCAGCTGCTTTCTGTTGGTGACTCATTGTCATTCAAGCCCAGCTGGCACAACTGGGTTCTTGGTCGTTTCTGACTGCCGAGGTTTTATAGCAAATGCATTGTTACAGGCAGACAAGTGGAGAACCTTGTGTTTATTACTATTGAATTCATCCCATTTTCATTGCTGCAATCTGCAAGGTCATCTGATTCTTACATGAAATACCTGTCCTTCAGTCCTCTGCCAGCAGTGTAATTCCTTTTTTTAATAACCTGGACACTTCATCAGTACTTCTCATGCCATAGCTGCTAATGGAAGCACCGAGACAGGCAGACCCCAGGCTCCTTCCTTAAGGAACAGTTCTGATAAGCCCCATCAGGTCTGACACTGCCCCTTTCTGCACTGCCCCTTTCCCCTCATTTGTCTCTTTGAGGCTGTATTTTAAAACCTCTTCCCAAGCCTTTCACAGCAGGGAAATCTGTCAAGCATTGCCTGCATGGTCCTCTCAGTGTGTGTAACCCTGCAGTGTCTGATCTCTAGGGCACTGGACTTTTCTGGCCAGGTTCTTCCCCACTCTCTGCTTAGTTTTAGTATTTTTTGTCCTTTTCATGTCCTTTTACTTCTCCAGAGAAACCAGGAACTTGATCCCAGGTACTTTCACACTTGCCAGGGGTAGGAAATCTGCAGTGTTAATAATTTTCATTTGAGGAAATGTTGGGCTTCTTCCATGTGCAGTCTCCTGAGGTTCTGAATCCACTTCCTATCTCTTATTTGTGGTGTATCTTAAGCATCTATAAATCAGAAGTACATCATAAGAATCCATAAATCCAACACAGTAGTAAGTTATGCACCATAATTTATTATAATACAAACAAGTCTGTCAAACACAATATATTGTCTACTTATGAAAATATCAATATTCACAATTTAAATAGGCGATAGGTCCCATAATTTTAAATACCAGCATCTCATCTAAAAAGTATTTTGTTCCTAGCTGTGGTCTTCAAGGATGTACACCTATAAGTAATTGTAAAACTGTCCATTCACAGCTTATTTTTTTTCGAATTGCAGATATTTGAAATACAAATTAGGGTACAAAAGACCATCTCCACAACAAAGATGGTTTTGTCTCCAGGATGCTTTTTCCCTAAATAATGACACTATGTGTGCTTGGTTAAGTTTTCACTATTGGAAAATTAGGAGGTACGAATAATACAGCAAGACATTGGCCTAGTTAGCAACAGTCATTGCAAGATGCTTCACACAACCAAAAATAAGGCAAGTATTATCAACAGCAGCTCCCATATGGCAGACTAAAAAGTCAAGGCTTTATTATCCAAACTGGACTCCAAGAAGGCTTTGAATGTCTGCTAACAAGATACAGCTTGATCCAAAGCCCTCCTAAAATGATGGGGATTGGAAAAACCAACCCCAAAACCCACTAGCAACCCTCCCTTTGACTTCAAAGGGCTTTGGAAGCAAGCTTTTAAAGCCCTAAATGATCAGGAGTGAAATGACCAATCCACTGTACATGAAAATTGCACCTTGTCATTTCCAAAATGAGATGGAAAACGATTGTGAGTTTTTCCAAATAAGTTACAAGAATTTAATGTGTTATTTTTCATAGGGGGGAAAAAAATAGTCACACAGATTTGTTTTTAAATATGGTAATTTACAAAAATACATTATCAGGACAGAAGAAATCAGATGACACTGATAGTTTGCAGGATAAACATTATGTTACAAAAATTAATAAGTCACAGCATGTGAATGGCAGCATATGCCATGCACTTAATTGAATTTCTTTTAATAAATAAAAGCCCTAAACATTCACTATTTTCTTTAAGGTTACTATTATATTAAATAGAATAGTGAACTTCTTGTATAAATAGGTATTTTTTTCAATAGATATATTCTCAGAAATGAACCACTTATCTATATAGATATTGCACTTCAGACTCATTCACATTTAACTCAGACAAGCATTCCTCATAACAAATGTAGAATAAAAATAAGTTATAAATACAGTGTTTTTCCAAAATGAAACATACAGTACCTTTTCCATAAGGTAACTTTGGTTACTATCAACTGACAAAGACCAGAGGGGAGGTTTCCAAGGGAAGGGCAGGAAGGATGGCCACAAAACTGAATTTCTGTAAAACACTAGAAAGGGAGCAATAATTTGAACCTTGTCATGGCAGATACAGGGAGGCTGAGCTTCCCTCTCACACTTTATTATTGCAAGGGTGAAGCTGTGAGATCACAAGGACAAAGAGCCAAGAGACTGAGAAAGCTCCTCATTTCTCTCTGGGGCCATTTAAACTGTGTCCAGTTCTTAAGACTCTGACACAGCCTTAAGCTACACCAAGGAAAATATAGGTTGGATATTAGGAAAAAATTTTTTACAGAAAGAGTGATAAAATATTGGAATGGCCTGCCTGGGGAGGTGGTGGAATCACCATCCCTGGGTGTGTTTAAAAAGAGATTGGATGTGGTGCTCGGTGCCATGGTTTAGTTTAGTTGAGGTGTTGGGGCATGGGTTGGACTGGATGATCTTGAAGGTCTCTTCCAACCTGGTGATTCTGTGGAATGGACACCATCCCTGTGGTGGGTGAGGGTGGAAAGGGTCAGCTTTGGCTCTCAGCCCATTTCCCCAGGCGTGCCCCGCTCCCTGCTCTGGTCCCTGGGGTGCCTCAGCACCTGGCAGAGAATTGCTGAGCAGCTCTGCCAGCAGAGAGCCCCGGGCAGGGAGCGGTCCTGGGGCCCTGGGCATCCCCTCTCTGCTCCTGAGCGAGCCTGGGTCTCTGCAGAGAACCCCCCTCCTGTGGCCTGGCTTTGCTGGCCTGTGCCTTCTGCTGCCCTTCCCCTCTGGGGAACGTGAGCTCAGGTCTGGTGGGGTTGGCTCTCTCGGGGTGTGGGGACAAGGCATTGTGCAATCACGACCTTTGTGGCAGAAAGGAACCAGGCTCATCCTCAGCAGGACTTCTGCCAGCTTGGCATTTCTTGGGGGCTTGCACCAGGGCTGAGCCATCCACGTGTTTTAGAGAGGTGTTTTCAGCCCTCTGATCCCACCACGGTGGGACTGAGTGGATCCCTCCTCAGAGGACCTCTCTGTGTTGGCTCCTGGTGCACCACGAGCTCCCTGCTGACACTGGAGATGGGCACAGGCACAGAGGCAGTGTTGGCACCGAGCTGCCACTGATCTGCAGCTCCTGAGGAGCTCCAGTGCCCACGCTGGGCTTGTGCTCACCACACACCTTCACTGCCCTCACGCCACTGAGGCTCCATGAAGTGCCCAGGGTAGAATAAAGAGGTTGTGGCACGTGGCTCCAAGAAACCACGTGCCAAGGTCTGAAAGGGAAAGAAATTAAAAGAAATGCATTTTCAGCCTTCCTGTAAATCTCTTATTTTCTGCACTCAGCATTGATGGGATGCTGGCTTGTGAGTGTGAAGGAAGAGAAGCTAACTTCCTTTAAATAAGTAAAATACTTAGATCAGCTTAAACTAAGGCTTTAATGTTTTTACTGCTGTTGGGTATTTAATGAATTTCTTTCACAGTTTGTTTTTTGTTTTAACAACTAAATGGCAAATCTGCAATAGGATGGCATCATCCATCAGGACAAAATCTTAAGTTGAGGTTTTTATATGTTAATCCCTAAAGGCCTGGACATGGGGGATATCTGAGAATCTGTGTTGATTAAGAATTGAAGGCTCTGATCACTCTGCTCACAGGAGCAGCTTTGGTGAGAGCTCTCCATCAGGCAGGACTTGCTTTCACCCTTGAAAATCCTTAGACACCATGACTGAAATAGCTGGGGAAAGATGCTGCTTTTGTTCTTGGCTCTAGAAACACCCCTCCTTCCCTCGAGCTCCCCTGTCTCCGTCACATTCTTAAATAACAACTTAAACCACGCAAATATTGGCAGCTTGCAGGATTGCTTTCCATGCCAAGGCTGCAGCAGGTACTGCATCGGTCCTCAGGCCTTGCTCAGATGAGCCAAAACAGGCTTGTCACCACTTGTGTGTCACAGGCTGCCTCCTGCAAGGAGGCCTTGACAGCACAACCGTGTGTGGTGGCACCTCATGCCAGAATCAACACGTAACTTTTGGCAAGTGCACGCTCCAGAAATGGCACCTTCCACAGTACACAAAAACATCCGTTTGTCGATAGCAAACCGATGGTCAAGTAAGGTTTTGTTGTGTTTTAAAAGGTTGTAATCAAACACTGCTGTGGCTTTGCCCCTCTGATGACTTTGGATTGCACTGGTGTTGGGATGCAAAACGTTGGAGTGTGACTGAACACTAGGAGTTGAACTCTGAAGCATATTCAAAATGCTGTGTAAGAGATGGAGGTGTTTGCCTTCTCACTTCTGCTCCTAAAATCAAGTGCTCCCGTTTCCTCCTGCCAGTCTGATCTGCCCCTGGCCACCCAGGGAAATGAAATCCAATGACCTCTCTTCAAAACAGCCACCTCAGAAAATTACATCCTGAAGATGTGACCACTTGAACTTGCACCCAGAAACTCCAACCATTGCCCTTTTCACGGTGATATTTTTATAGGCTTCCCATTCTTATCATACTGGTAAACAAGCATTTTGATGCAGTGAGAGTTGGCCGGGGAAATCCAAGGGCTGCTTGTTATGGAAAAGTTATGGTTCGTATAGAACTGCACGGGCTGCTTCTGACACTTAAAGAAGGCTTTCAAGGTGGCAGCTGCCATTGTGCGAAATCTTTTGCTAATAAAACAGTAGAGGAAGAAATTAATGGCGGTGTTGAGCAGCGCCAGCATGTTGGCCACGTCCGACACGATGTGCACCACCCAGCTGTTGTTTATGGGCGACACGTAGAGGTGATACAGTATCATGATTATCCTGGGCGCCCACAGAACGGCGAAAATAGAAGTTATGGTGAACAAAATGGCCGTCGTCTTCCCCGTGGAGTACCCGCGCAGGCGGAAACTGCTCTTCCGCCGCAGCTTGTACACGATGACGGAGTTGAGGATGAAGAAGATGGAGCAGGGCACTAAGTACACGGTGAAGCAGTGGACCCAGACGAGGACGTGGTGCACGGACGTGCTGGTGTAGTCCTCGCTCCAGATGTTGGGCCACCAGTAGTAGGGGATGCTGGTGCCGAAGCAGGTGACGTAGACGCTGACGATGACTTTGCGCGTGCGCGCGGGGTAGGAGACGGTGTGGTACTTGAGTGGGTGGCACACGGCGATGTACCGGTCGATGGTCAGCGGGACCGTAATCCAGATCGACGTGTGGATGGAAGAAAACTCCAGCACCTCAATTATTTTGTCCAGTACCTGAGGCATCTGCTTGTTTAAGATGAAGTCTTCCATGAGGAAGTCAACGAAGACGATGAAGAAGAGGACCAGGATGTCAGCAGCAGCTAGAGCTAGAAGGTAATTGTAGGAGGACTTCTGCCTGCGAGCTACAAGCTGGGAGAGGATGATGACTGTCAAGATGTTTGCTGTGGAGAAAGAAACACAGGCTATTAAGATGCAACATTAGCTGTTCTGAGCTGTTCAAGCACTTGGCAACATGACCACCTTATTGAAATCCAAGAAACCTGAAGGAAAACACCCCAGTCGTGTCCCTCAGAGAAGCTGTTGCAAGGACAAGAGTGTGTGGCCCTGCTCTCAGCTCTGGAATCCACCCCTGAGCAGGGGTGCTGGGACTCCTGTCTGTGCACACCAAGGAAGGGGTAGCAGGAGAAAAAANTCTTTTTAAAAACTGTTTTTCTTGGCACTGAAAGAACTTCCTCCTTCGTGCATGCCTTCAAAGCCTGCTGTCTGGGAGCACATTTCTGCCACCAGGGACATGAACTGCAGCAGAGTGAATGATCTTGACTAACAGCCCTCACCTATTTTTGTGTTAACTGAAAGTATTAATTTTGTATCTTGGGGGAAAAAAAAAACCCCTAAACCAAACATGACAATCAACTGGCTCTTTTCCTCTATTAAAAAAAAAGAAGCACGATGTTTCCAATGGTGCTGTCTCAAATTGCCTTCAGGGGAATTTTCCCAATTCTGCCCTCTGTTAACAAGAATGCAGCTGCATTGATTTCAGCTCGGTGCAGACGTGGGGGACAAGAGGTGACAGGGCCAGAACTGCTGTGTCATTTCTCACTCACTCGCTCAGAAATGCCTCTGCTGTGCCTGCTGAGGAGCCCTGGAGGTGCAGTGAGTGATGGACTCTCAAGGAAATCCTCGAGCTGGAGTGTTTACACTGTGGCCACTGCTGGCTTTGGCCAGCCAGGCTGGCTGGCTCAGCTTCACAGACACTGCATGTGACCCATGGGCTGCATCTCCTCCTTAAATCCTCTGGATTTGACTCATTCCAGTGGCAGCAGCTGGAGCCAGCACCCAGCAAGGGCCATGTTTGAAGGCACTGGTCCCTGCTGGTGGCCCTGGCCTGGCTGCAGAGCAGCTCCTGCAGGGATGCTGAAGCCATGCAGAGTTCAGGTACAGCAGCCCTGCTCCTCAGCTTTGCTGTTTGGGTCTAACCCCACTCTGGTTTGCTCCAGGAGCAGATTTATGAGNGAGCAGGGGTGCTGGGACTCCTGTCTGTGCACACCAAGGAAGGGGTAGCAGGAGAAAAAAAAAGCTCTCTCACACACACTTTCATTTCCTGCCTTGCATT
The DNA here is from genome assembly GCA_013397815.1 of Aleadryas rufinucha. Classification (NCBI taxonomy): domain Eukaryota; kingdom Metazoa; phylum Chordata; class Aves; order Passeriformes; genus Aleadryas; species Aleadryas rufinucha. The sequence goes on from VZTH01000340.1 coordinate 29,414, forward strand.
TTCACTTTTTCATATAACAAGGGATAAATGAGAAGGGTAGTGAATATAAACAGCCCTTGTAGTACTTGAGAGATTTGCTGGAGCACTAAGGTGTAGCCAAATTTTAACTGCTTTCTCTTGTTTACTAGAACTTAGTGTGTAGTCTTGAATTGGGGAAAAAAAAAATCCTATTATTCCTACTCTCAGTTTGGCTGGAATGAGACAGACAAGATTGCTCCCATCAGAAGCTGGTATCACTTGGCCAGAATACCTGCAGAAGTGCTTAAAAATCAGAGATCTGGTTTACTGTACAAGTGACTGCCAAATGTTTGTAGTTGATACTTTCCTAAGTGTTCTGTAAATCACCTCCTCCGTGCGTTCAGTGCTTCAATCGTTTCTGCCAGCTCTGATGGATTTCCCAAAACCAATCAACAATAATTGTAAAGTTTCCTTGAAACCAGAGAAAAAGGGAGTTGCTGCCATGAAGGTAATGATGGCCTAGGACACATGTCCTACAACTGAAAGTGCTTGTTCTTTTTAAAAACTGTTTTTCTTGGCACTGAAAGAACTTCCTCCTTCGTGCATGCCTTCAAAGCCTGCTGTCTGGGAGCACATTTCTGCCACCAGGGACATGAACTGCAGCAGAGTGAATGATCTTGACTAACAGCCCTCACCTATTTTTGTGTTAACTGAAAGTATTAATTTTGTATCTTGGGGGGAAAAAAAAACCCTAAACCAAACATGACAATCAACTGGCTCTTTCCCTCTATTAAAAAAAAAGAAGCACGATGTTTCCAATGGTGCTGTCTCAAATTGCCTTCAGGGGAATTTTCCCAATTCTGCCCTCTGTTAACAAGAATGCAGCTGCATTGATTTCAGCTCGGTGCAGACGTGGGGGACAAGAGGTGACAGGGCCAGAACTGCTGTGTCATTTCTCACTCACTCGCTCAGAAATGCCTCTGCTGTGCCTGCTGAGGAGCCCTGGAGGTGCAGTGAGTGATGGACTCTCAAGGAAATCCTCGAGCTGGAGTGTTTACACTGCAGCCACTGCTGGTTTTGTCCAGCCAGGCTGGCTGGCTCAGCTTCACAGACACTGCATGTGACCCATGGGCTGCATCTCCTCCTTAAATCCTCTGGATTTGACTCATTCCAGTGGCAGCAGCTGGAGCCAGCACCCAGCAAGGGCCATGTTTGAAGGCACTGGTCCCTGCTGGTGGCCCTGGCCTGGCTGCAGAGCAGCTCCTGCAGGGATGCTGAAGCCATGCAGAGTTCAGGTACAGCAGCCCTGCTCCTCAGCTTTGCTGTTTGGGTCTAACCCCACTCTGGTTTGCTCCAGGAGCAGATTTATGAGCAGTCCTTTGTACCCTTTGCCCCTGCCTCTCCCAGGGTTCCCAGCCACAGCAGTAACAGCAAGTGCTGAAATGCAAGTTATTTATCCAAGGCCAGCGAGCATTGCTTGGTGAGCCAGGTTAGAAAATTGATCTGACAAAGTAAATGTGAGCTCTACCCAATTCTTTCTGCAAGGGTTACTGTATCTTGTATTGGAAATGGTTTCCCTGGGATCATATTAGGGCTTTTTTTTTCTTGCTGGATGATATGAAATATGGTAACACCATTTACTTTGTGAGAACAGATAGGTACTGGGGTGCAGCAGAAAGCTGCCAGTGTGACAGTCCTAGCACAGGGTCTGTGAGTGTGTTCCTGCTGCACACTGTACAGGGAAAGTGTAGCTGAGCTGTGGATGCCTCAGTCCTTCATCCATTTCCTAGCCAGTGTTAAAATGGTCCTTGGTGTGTCCTCAAACAGTACCTAAAGCTCAGTAAAATGGGAAAGGGGTGGGGGCACCACTCTGTGTGACCAACTGTGTCCTTGTGCCAGTGTCTGGGTAACTCCTGAGTGCCTCCTCAGTGTCCTGCTCTCCTGTGGCCAAAAATTACCCACTGTGGCTGAAAGGTGATAGAAGAGTGTTTGTGACTATTTGAACCTTGCTGACACTAATTCTTGCACTAGCATGGTGGTCTGTGATGAGAACTGTGGCAGAGATGATGATGATGATGGAGATATAAAAATATCTGTCTCTGCTGTAACATAGGCGGAGCTACAGCTGCTGGATAGGTCAGCACCCCTAAATTGTCCTGGATGGCACACTGCCCATTTCTTGCAGTGTATTCTCTAGACACTAAGTGGTTAAGATCATTTGAATTTGAAAGAGATTGATCACTGTGCTGGGAGATGATTAGGGGATGACAGATGGGAATTTATGCCAGCGTCGCTTGCTGCAGTGCAGTATTCTGAATTTATAAATATCTGTTTGAGAACCAGGGCTTGATTGGGGTTTAGCTGGCTGAAGCCTTGAGGTGCTGCTGGCAGATGATTAGAAGCAACTCTACAAAATGGCAGTCTCAGTTCTTTCCCTCCAGGCAGGAGGACACGAGACATTTGAGACACAGCGGCCGAAGGTCTCCGACACCCAAACACCTTTGGTCCAGGCTGCTCAAAACACCTTCAAACTCAGCCAGGCTTCATCACAGGACACGTGCATCTCTCCTCTGACATCTCTTCTGACTTTATCAGCTTCTGAGTACAAACTGCAGCACCAAAATTCATGCCTTTGGAGGTCTGAGAGGGATCTTCCTTTAGGAGCAACTTTGGTTCCCATGTGGATTTGGGTTTACTTCCCATGCCAAAGCCTTAGCTGCAGAGCCTGGGCGGTCTTCTGTGCCTCAAAGCAGTGCCTGTGACCTGAGGGCAGAGCTCTGCCCCCAGCTTCTCATTTTGTGGGTTACAGTCATCACTCAAATGGTGTCTAACAGCAGCCTTTGCAGGGGATGTGAAGAGCTCCTTTCACTTGAGTCACTGCACATGAGCTCAAGCAGGAGCGATTTTATCTGGCTACAGAAGAAATAGGCAAGGTTCTGGCCTTTATTTGTGGTTTGTTTTTTTTAATTGAGAGCACTTTGCATGTACACAGCAGCCTGTGCAGCCAAATGGCCTTTACACCACCAGCAGTGGCTCCCTGCATTGGTTCTGTAGTTCAGCTTTATAAACCACCCAAATGAAGTAGCCACGAGTGCTGCTCCCCAAGCCTGATAAACATGAGGTCAGGGACCTAATAATGGACACCTTTTACCCAACACAGTTGTTGCTAGGATCCCCACAAATTATTGTGTAATGTGTGAAACTTCTCTGCAGGCTCAGCAGGACTCACCTGACTGGCACAGAGAGATAGCTTACAAATGGGAAATTTTAAGCTGCCTCAGAAAAAAAATGTTAGTAACACCTCCTTCTCAGATTTGGGAGCTCTGAGAATGTAAGTACAATGTGCTAAAAATAAGTGGTGAGGAAAAGGGATGTTCTGGCTTGATGGGAATAGATGATTTCCTCTGAGCTAGGAGGCAATATTCAAATACAAACAGGTACTGTGTCCAGCAGGCAGGTCTGGCCATGATTCCCAACACAACTGCTCACCAGTAGTTACCAGACTGGAGATGAGGATGCATTCAGCCCTTATTTAGTGTGGGAGCTCTCAGGAGAAGCTGATGATAATGGGTGATTTCTGACAAAGGTGCTACGTAACAGAAGTTATTAACCAAAAACCCAACCAAAAATGCTCTGGCAATGTAAATACATGTTTATTACTGATGTTGGCTATAGCTGGTTATGTTATAGATATCTTTTTCAATGATCCCTGGATGCTGATTGCCCTTAAAGAAGACAGGGTAGGTCTACATTTTCCTCTTACAGCCAGTGGTGGATCAAACTCAGCACTGGAGCAGATGGGGACAGACTGAATGGTGCTTCAGTTTGTTCCTCTCTTTTATTATCATATCCTGAGTTCCTTCCCTAAACTGTTGTGAAGCATAAAGAGATCCTTTATAGAATGTAATTAGTGCAATACAAGTTTTGTCTTCCTGGGGAGTTCCTGTGAGGATTGATTTTTGAAAAGAAATGGATTTATTTGTTGCTCAGTTGTCTGAGTGCTGTCAAACAGCCCACAGCAAGGCACCCCCACGAGGGAAGAGCTGTCAGCCCCTTCTGCTGGTGCCTGCATCATCTCCCGGGGAATGGAGAGGGAGAGATGCAAAAAAAAATGAGCATCATAAAAGCTGTGGCAGGCACGGACGCAGGATTGCTACTGGAAGAGGTTTCACATCCTGCAGGAAGGCTCTGGTGTGGTTTGTGCTCAGCAATCCCATGGGCAGGGACAGACTGTGCCAGTTCTGAGGGTCAAAGAGAACCTGGAGGGTGGAGGATGGCCAAGCTCCTGCCCAGGACAACCCAAACTCCCTTCCAGGTGCAGGAGACTGGGTTGGTTACTGCCAGGGAAAACACAGCACAGCCTCGTGTTTACAAGTCACAAGTGAATGAGGGAGTCAGTGCCAGAGGCCAGGTTCTGACAATGACATCTGGCCTCTGGGGCCATTTTTCTCACTGCCAGCATTTATTAGCTGAGATGGCTCTGGGGAAGGATGCAGTGAATGAGGTACTCTGCTCTGCAGCTGGCATTAGCCACCAGTGGGTCACGGAGGCCAGAGAAGGATTTTAATCCAGCAGAAGCAATTCCTGTGCTGTTGGAGGGCACAGAGGCAGTAATGGCACACGGAGGCCAGAGAGGGATTTTAATCCAGCAGAAGCAGTTCCTGTGCTGTTGGAGGGCACAGAGGCAGTAATGGCACGCAGATGCCAATGACTGATACTCCCTTTGAGCCTTGCCAGCCACCGGGCTGGAGTGCAGCAGCTTGTCTGGCAGAAAGGTGCAATTACACCGTGCTGCTTTTGGCTTTCCCAGACCACTGGAGTTTTTCTGGAGGGGTCTGTATAAAGCAGGGCTATTTCTGCAGCATGAGAACGGCCCAGGAACACTGGGGAGGTCTGGGTTGTGCTCACTTGGGGACATGTGTGTCAATGTGACAGGGATCTGCTTCTCCCCTTCCCATCCTCACCCTCCTCCTCCACCTTTCCTGAGATGGGCCTACAGAGCAGAAAGTCTCTAATGACTCTCAGACATTCCTCCTGCCACTCCAAAGCCTTGCTCAGAGGCTCCCACACAAGGATAAAAATGTCTAAAATGCACATCTCAAAGTCTAGCCTCTCATCCTGCTACCAGAGCAGCACAGCTTCCTAATGGAAACTGGTGCTGAGAACAGAAAAAGTGATCTGCAAAATGATGCAGAAGCCATAAAAGGAATTTGGATGTTCATGCAACATAACTGGACAGACAGGGATTTTCAGGGTAATTTGGGTGTCTCATTTGGCAGGTGTCTGTGGCTTCCAAATGTGGGCTGTCAGTGCAGTGTGAGAGGTCTCAAGCTGAGTAACTCGAGCTCCAGGGTGACAAAACCACTCTCCCCTTTTGGTACCAAATGCAGGTGCCAGAGGTGTTTCATGGGATGACTGGGATGGAGAGAGGATGTGACTTCACAAGGACACTGCCGTGAATTCTTTACTGAACATGAATAATTGAGAGGATTTTACCTTTGATTGTGGTTTTGCTAAAATAAACCAGTCTTTATGTCTTCCTAAAGCATTAGGTAATGCAATAGGAGCTCATGCTTGCAAACCCCATGGCCAAGCTTTCTCAGAGACTACGCCAATTTTACACGATGTGCAGGAAATTACAGACTTTGTAAAACCATTGCAGTTTGGCTTTATTTGCCCACAGAGAACACACTGCATCCCCACCAGACACATCCCTGTTCGGTGTGTGCTAGTCAGGACACTGAAGAAAACACACGTGGAGTGAACAAATGTGTGAGAAACATCCCAGTCTGATGTGACTGACTGACAGGTGATTTGTCTTGAGCCCAAAAGCAGCCTCTGGAGCACCTGTCTGTGCAGGCAATGCTCCTCATGATTGAAAAGAGGGAGAGGTTTAATGACTGTACATTGCAGGGCCTCTCTCAGGTGGTGGAAGGGAACAACTCCAGTGAAAAAGATGTTCAGTGTTACAATAGGCAAGCTTCTCTCCTCTCCCATGGATAAAGGGGTAAAACTCTATTTGGTCACCTTCTGTCCTGCCAATTCTGGTCCAGCTTGGCTGCCTCCACTTCATTCTCCCTGCACAACCACACTGGGGTCCTGGGGGGCACCCCAATACCACCTTCTCCCATGAGAGAAGCTTACCCCAAGAACAGCACCAAGGGTGCTCCAGACAATGGGATTTAGGATCTGTAAGTACATATCCATATTCTGCAAAATGAGAACCGATTTGTGTCTCAGGTCTCCTGTGCTCAAGGAGTTAATTTTGGCTTTGTTTCCTTTTCTGGTGTCTCATAGCTAATGGGAAAAGAGATCATGGGCTCAAAAAGACCCACCTGAAACAGGAGGTGGGAGCTTTTGTGGCCAGGGATTGCTTTGCACTTGGGGTGTGAAAGCAGAGCACACACCCCCCCAGGACGTCTCTCTGTTGTTTGTTTGCCTGCACTGAGCTGTGATGTGTGTGGGGACGAGGCCTTCTCCTGCTGGTTCATTTCTGCTGATTCACCCTCATTTTACAGAAGGGAGCAGAAAGAGGATGAGGAGGAAAGAACAAAGTAAGGGGGTGGATGAAGAACAGCAGGATATCAGACTGCCTAGTGCTTCTGAATGTTTTGACTTCTTAACAACTGGGGGCTCTGCATTACCCACCTGCCGTGAAAACTGGCTGTGCTCTCTCTTTTGTGTCGTTGTCATCTCAAGGAAAAATGTGCTTTGGAGTTTTTCCTTTCCCATCCATTTTAGCAGCCTGCCATGCAAGGTTGTGCACTTCATAGTCTGCTGAGCCTCCCAAATCTGGCACCTCATTACCATTACAGCCCTGGCAGCGCTGTTTCCTACTGACGTGGCAGAAGAAACCCAGAGTTTAGCAATTGTACTCTGTCTAGTGGCATCCAGAAATGCACAAACTTCTCCACAATCCATGCACTAGCACGGATTCAGCCACATGCTGTCTTCCAGGCTGCAAGATTTTAGTGGCTGCAGGCTCCAGAAGTACTGACCAAACTAAATCACTCCTATCTGCACACCTTGCTGTCACCAGGAACAGAATGAATCTATCATTTTTCATAATGGTTCTTCTCTCCTTAAAGAACAAGCATTCATTTTACAATGGGAAGTGACTCATTTTAAGCATGTTAGCAGCAGTTTTGTCCCCCTCTGCCCAGTAGTGCTACTGTAAATGAGCTGGAGTGCCCTTCAGTTGCTCCAATAGCCAAGCTAAAGTTCTGGCAATCTATTTGTCCCCTTTTAAGTAGGATGCAATGTACTGGCCTTGTGTCTAATTCAGATTTTAAGTCAGAGAATATACAGTCTTTGAGTGAAAAAGGTGGTTGAATCAGGTCTCAGGAGGGTTTGGTTCTTATTCCCTAATGAGCAACAGCAGAAGAGTGCTGCTTTTTCAAGGTCATAACTCTACACTGTAACAACTCCCTCCGTCAGATTTTTGGAGCTTCCTTTAGCACCTCTATTTTTCAGGTATGCTCTTATGAGAAAAGCTATTTATCCAGGTATTGGAAATGGTCTCTTTAATCAGAAGCCTGGAGTGTGATTACAGAAGAATACAGCAGGCAGTAGGTGGCAGGGATCCAAAACGAGTTGTAGTGCTGTGTGCTCTGTGCACACCTTCCTCTGCCTGCTTTGGTATTTACTGCTACTACACACCACGTGAGCCACCAGCAAACACTGCTACCTGTCCCCTCACTGCCTGTGGCACGAACTGGGTCACAGCTGTGGGCACTTGAACTTACTGTGTAGTCTTGAATTGAAAAAAAAAAAAATNTCTCCAGGTGTGGTTCCCCCACACAGCCCAGGAGCAGAGGGAAGGCAGCCAGGCTGCTCCATGGTGATGGTCTCTCGGGTCAGGGGTGCTCAGCCCACCACCAGCACCTGCCTTGCCAGGGTGATGAGCCAGGCGTGCTCATCTCCCAGAGAGCCTCCTTATTCCAAGCTTTACACAGGGAGAAGGCTCCAGAAGGGTCAGGTCTCCATCCTTTTGGCTTGCCTGTGCCCACGCTGCAGTCTGCACGGGCACAGTGCTCCCACGTGTCAATCCAACACCCCAGGAAGCCTCTGCAAGCACAGCCATATGTCACCTGCTAGGGCAAGGTCCATGAGGTGTATCTCTCTCTTCACACACTGTTAAACCACTCAGGCACCCCTGCTGAGCTGATGTGTTCCTCCAGCTCAGGACTGCAGCTCCTCTCCCCCTGCACGGAGCCCTGTGAATGCACTCTGTGCTTGGCTGGGCTTTGGGTGACCCAGGCTGTCCCCATCTCCACGTCACCTTGTTCAGCAGCAGGTCTGACATGAGCACTGCCCGTTCACACCTTCCAGCTGGGAGCATCCAAGCATGTCCAGGCTGCTTTGCCAAGCTTGTGAAGTCCTGAATCTACATTTAGATCAGTGCGACTGGTTTAATGCAAAAGCCTAAAGCACAAATAAAAGAAACAGCTCTGAACCCAGGCTCCTGACGTTTGGAGTGGCACTTCCCTGGGGTGTTGCTGTGAGTCTGTTGCCTCCTGGAGATGCTGTGAAGGTGCTGTGCCTTGTGCCACTGGAATGCAGTGATCCCTGGAGCCAAGGCACATCCCAGGTAGGCAACTGACTGGGGAGCAAAAGGGAACCAGCAATCCCACTGGGATTCACTCAGAAAGCCAGATTTCACTCTGCCTCCCACACTGTCAGGAGGAGATGAGCCCTGGGCACCTGGATCAGGCCAGGCCCTGATCTAGGAAATGCTGATGCCCTGTCCTTTCAGCAGCAATATGCTCCATTCCTGATGGAAAAAGGGACTGCATGCCAGGCAACTCCATTGCTGCTGCTCCTTCTAATGAAGCAGGAGTCAAGGTCAAAGCCAGGTTTCTGCAGCAAGCGGGGCTGCTTCTGTACCTGACCTTCTTGGTTGTGTTCAGTGGCCCCAGCACAGAAGGAGCTCTTTGGTGCAGCTCTCACTGACAGAGGGACACACAGAGCGGTACCTGTTGCTCTTTGCTTTCTCACCTTTACCAGCCCCCTCTTGGACTGAATCAGAGCAATTTATTCCCTCCCCCACATCCAACACCATCCCCTCTCTAGCATTTTCTCTCACTAAAGCCAGAATCACTTCCATTAAGACTTTTTGCAGCCCCTCTCCTGCCTCCCAGCTAACTGCAGGTGCTTCAGAGGTTCTCTCTGACAGACAAGGGCAGTGCAGGGTTAGCAGAGCAGGGGCTGCAGAACAGCTCCATGAATGAGAAACCTTCCCCTCTAAATGGGAGAGGACCCCACTTCCAGTGCCTCTGCCTTGTGCTGCTCCCCACCTTTGCACTGGCATCTTCTCCTTGTTCCCTGCAGCCTGATCCTGAGACACCCCACTCCTGGGGGGCAGCAGCACCCCGTACTTGTGGGACACCTTTGCACGCCTGCACTCAAAACAAGTTTCAAAAACCTGTCCCTGTCTCATCAGCCTGTGCTTAGAGAGGAAAGCAGCAGCCTCCTGGCCCAGGATGACCCCTGGCAGAGCTGCAGGCAGCTCAGGGGCAGTACCAGCCCTGCAGGGTCAGTGGGGGCTCTGGGGGTGCCTCTCTCTGTAGGGTCCAGCCTGGCCCTTCCCTCTGTGTGCTGCTGTCAGGGCAGGGCTGAAGGGAGTTCACTTTGCTCTCTCTCATCTCTGCTTTTCACAGACTTTCTGGTGCCTGAACAGAGGGAGAAGGAGCCACTGCTGAGAGCCAGGTCTGCCGAGGTGCCTGGGTTACACAGGGGTGGGAAGGGGAGGATGCTTCTACTGCACACACAGTCAGGCCTGGCATCGCTTGGCCTCAACGTGGAGTTGTTGAGTTAGTGAAATTTCCTTCAGACAGTACAGCAGGAAAGGCAGAAACACTTAACTGGCTTCTCTTCTCATCAGTCTTCCTCCGAGATTTGTGGCAAGGAGTTAACTCTTTGCATTTCAGCAAAACACTGCATTAGTGCTGTATCTGAGGACAGATCCTAGACAGGGTTTCTCTTAAAATTCTTGGCACCACACAGAGCTAATTAAGACCCCACGTAGTTCAGGACTCTTTTTCTAACAGCCAATAAAGTCTGCCACCTTTACAAATTTCTAATGTCAAAAAACTGAAGAGCAGCTTCAAATTAAAACATGAAAAGCTCTTTTTAACGCTGCTCTCACCCTGTACCCCATCCTCAGTGAAGCTTGGCTGTGTGAGCCTTCCCCTGAGCACATCCAGCTTGTTCTCAGCTCCGTGCAGTCTCATGAATTTCTCATGCACTCAGCACGCTGTGCGTGTGCAGTGGGTCCAGGTGTCAGTGCCAATGCTCTGGACCCATCCACACCTGATGAAGCCCACAGAACTCGGCACCACATGCTTTGGCTAGTTCTGTTAAGCACTGGTGCCACTGCTCTAATCAGCTGATGTGTGACCCCTTGAGAAATGCATGAGACCATTGTTAATTCGGACCGTGTCTGATTTTAAGCATGTTCTTAGAATGACAGCGTTAGGTCTGTAATTACAGTGCACTATCCTTAGGGAGCTGGTGCAGGAATGTGCAGAACGGTCATTAAATGGTTTTTCTTGTCTGTGCATGCAAGACTTTACCCCGTTTCAGAGGCATACAAAGGCAAGCTTAGCCACAGAGTGCCTCACGACAACTTCTCCACCTGATAATCCTGAGAGGGTCTTGCTCAGTTTCTAGGGGACTGATGTTGAAGTCAGAGCCTGTCATTACTATGGACGTCTAAGCAGCCCCTGAGGAATTAATGAAGAGGAAACTACCTCCTATCCCTGCTGGCTGAGTCTCTTCAGGTCAGGGCTGAGACTCATCAGCGTTTTGGAGCACAGACACTTGCCTGTGCTCTGCATCCTCTGTGGGTAAATACAGGACTTAACTTTCCAGTTCTCTGAACCATTAGCCAGTCTTCAAATTTTAATTGTGAGACAGAAAGGGGATAAAAAACCCACAAACCACAACCACACAAAGCACATCAATTCATACAGAGAGTGGTATTGCATGCATGCTCCTCAGAGGCAGGCTTCTCTTCGTGTCTGATTAAAATTTTTTCTATGAAATAATTGCTTGAAGAAGGAATTAAGGTGAACAAACGTTTGGAATCTATAGAATATTACCTATCAGTGCTGCTTGCCATTCCACATGGCACTTAAAATGTGTAGCTCTACACAGACACAACCAAACTCTGGTATCCCTCCCTGAAAGCACCAATTCACCCTGGTGCATCACAAGGCTCTAACTTTTTCCCGACTCATTCTACCTGTCCTGGGGATCACTCTAAGTCACTCTCAGGCTGGAGGTGTTCAGCCAGTGAGCAAGCCACGCTGTTTGCCCAGCCAAGCTGTGCTGGGATGGCAGCTCTGCCCACTGTAGCTACAGCAGCTCCCCTCGGGCAGCAGCTCCCTGCGTGCCGAGGCATCTCACGGGCAGCCCCCTCCAGGAGGAAGCAGCTGCTCAGCCCTTGTCTCGGCTGAGGCAGAACTGCCGATGCGATGCTCGTGTGGCATCTGCACCTTTGGAGCTGTGTGCTGCCAGTGGTGCCCCACAGGTGTTCACATCCAAGCCTGGACATCCTTCCCTTCCTTATCTGGGCTGTCTCTGGCTTTTCTTGTTCCAAGCATCTCTACAATGTCTTCGTCCCCTTTTTAAGTAGGAAATTTTGCTCAGGGTTGTACACTCTGGAGACTGGTGCCTGTCAGCTGGGTGTCTCTTCCGAGCCTTGTACTTCCATTCAGGGGTCTCAGGTCAGCATTGCCATTGCCTTTGCAGCGCCCTGACCTCAAGACTGGACTTTCTACCTCCTGTCCTGCTCCGCCAGCCACAGGGACAGGCTCACGAGTATGACAACTGTCTGCTAAGCTTCTGACAGCGTGCTCCTTCCCGTGGTGGCGCGGCGCTTCCCAAATCCAGCCCTGCCCCACCGAGTCGGGTGGGGATTTGCACCAGAAAAACTCGGCGGCTACCCCTGTGCTCACTGCTGGCCCGGCAAGCGATCGCTGGGACCCGGCCGCCTGGGCACCGCTCTGGTGCTCACACGGCCAAAACGACAATGGCAGGAACTTCACTACAGGCTGACTCTGTACTTCAAAGTCAGGGTACCCGAAGCCGGGTGGGAGGGCGAGGGCAGGCAGGGACAAACCCCGGCGAGGGAGGCAGCGCCGGGACGGCAGCGCGCCGGGCGGGGAGATGCTGATGTCCGGGACATGCTGCTCTCCTGGACATGCTGCTGTCCGGCAGATGCTGCTCTCCGGTAGATGCTGCTCTCCTGGACATGCTGCTGTCCGGCAGATGCTGCTCTCCTGGAGATGCTGCTGCCCGAGACATGCTGCTGTCTGGGACATGCTG
>VZTH01000343.1:1964-23656 GCA_013397815.1 Aleadryas rufinucha
CGGCCCCGCGGCTCCGCCGCCCGCATCGCGCACCGCGGCGGCGCGCACGACGCGCCCGAGAACACGCTGGCGGCCATCCGACAGGTCAGCACGGGCCCCGGGGCTCGCGGGGCGCCGGCTCAGCCCGGTGGGCCTGCTGGGTTGTGCCCGATAATCCGCCCTTGCAGCACCGAGCCCTCCTCACCGTGAGTGACTCCGGCTGTTGTTCCCACGGCTGCTGGAAGCTGTGTGGCTGCTCAGTCCTTCATCGCAAGGGCGTTCAGATCAGATCTGGGTCTTGTGGGAGCTGTTACAGCCTCGGTGCTGATGGACATTTCAGCAGTACAGCGATAGTGAAATACCGTATTTTGTTGATGTAGCAGCAGCAGCACATGGAGAGCGGGTAGCGAGTCGGTAACAGGTTGTTTGGTTTCTTAAACCTTAAAGATGTGTGATGAGAATCCACAGTTAGGGGGAAATCTTGTGCCAGGACTTCACTGTGTGCAGCCCTGCCATGGGTTACTGCTGCCTCATCTGCGAGGTGAGGCACAGCCAGGGTTCACAGCTCGGGTCCGAGAATCGTTTGAAGCAGTGATTATCAGTCTGTCGAATGTAATGTACCTTTGAGGTTGAGATGTTGCCGCTCTGAGGGTCACTTACCTTTGCCTCAGACAGGATCCTTAGTCCCGATGAATTCTGAAGCTGCACAACCCTTACATAGCAGACACCTGTAGGTAACCTCTGGTGCATGCCCGGGTTTTGTCTTTCTGGTGCATTGTCCCTTTTCCCAGGAGGGCATTTGTCCTTCAGAGCAATTGGTCTTGTGTGCACTTCACTCAAGTGTTTCTCTGGAGTTCTTGGGAGAGATCCAGGGCAGGAGCAGGGTGTGTGAAATGTTCTAAGGCAGCCTGGCTGCTTCTTGCTCTCTGATACGGGCATTCCTCAGAGAGGAGCAGGGATTTGCCTGCATCCATCTACTGCTTGGCACACACATGGCAAACAGGGTTTACTGAGTGTTAATCTGTAGATTAAACTAGACATTTGCTTTCCTTGCCTTTTAGAAAATAACATAACTTAAGGACTCCAGGGTTATTACATCAGAAGGGGAGAGCAGGATTCTTTTCTGCATTTTTGTCCTGAAACAGTTCAGTCCCAAGACTGAGGCATAATCACCATGGTTTTATCTGCAAAATAGATTATATGGTTCAGTTGAGCTATGAATGCTCTAACAATGACTTGGAAAAAACCTGCTTTGTTCTGCAGATGAAGACTACTGAAAAGTACATTAATATTTTATTCACCAAAATACAAGCTAATTCTAGCTGTACCTATGTCAGGTCTATAAAGCTGTCTCTTCTGTTGTGTATGTGATTTTTAAAATTTTTTTTAAGGCAGCTGAGAACGGAGCAACGGGTGTGGAGCTGGATCTGGAATTTAGTGCAGATGGGGTCCCCATTCTCATGCACGATGACACGGTCGAAAGGACAACGGACGGGGCTGGGAGACTGCGGGACTTGACTTTTGAGGAAATTAGGAAGCTAAATCCATCTGCAAAACACAGGCTACGGTAAAGGAACCATTCTGAAATTACTCCTTCAGCAGTGGAAAAATAGTTCTTGAGAAACACAATTACTGATTTGATCTATAACTGATGAAAATTTTTTACAATTTAAAACACTGCATTAGGGAATTGCAGAGCTGCCAGTGTGCCATCTGGGAGCCTGTGGCACAAGGATATCTTCCCTGTCCCGCTGGAAAGGTGATCACCTGGGCCACACAGCAGGAATTTCCACAGGCAGTGACCACTGAGCAGCTGCTGTTCACTGTCACCCTCTCAGGAATGATTTATTGATGGGTGAAGCTGCTTCTGCTGGATCCTCACCTTGTCTTGCCTGTTCTGCCAGGATCTGCATTGTGGCTCAGGGCTGGGGAGGGCAGTAGGAGCAGGAGGAAGGCAGCAGTTGGGACTGAAAGCTTGTTTGTGGGAATTGGGGAAGGAGCTGGAGAGCTGGGGTTGGTGTTTTGGGGTGGGACACGGGGCCAGTGAGCACTGGATCCCACCTCCAGTACCAGTGTAGCAGCAAACTCTGTTAGGAGCCAGCTCTGTGTATTGGGGATGTGCAGCCCCATGTGTGTGCACATGGATGGTCCATTCCAATGAGTTCTCCATTTCTGCAGGAGCCAGTTCCAGCATGAAAAGGTCCCAACTCTGAGAGAAGCTGTTGTGGAGTCCATGCATCACAATCTTACAATCTACTTTGATGTCAAAGGCCATGCAAGTCAGGTACTGCAGCAAGACCCCTGCCCTCACCCCTTCTTTGGCTTTCTGAGCTGCTTTTGTGTGGTCTCAAACCACTCCATGTGGTGCAATCCCTTCATGAGTGACCCAGGTCTGCTGTTTGTGTCACCCAAAGTTGTCCTGGGAAGCTGCAACTTAAAATCAGCATGAGGCTTGTGCACTCAGTGTTGCACTCAGCTCCCAGCAGTGCTGTGAAACAAAGCAAAGGGAATTAATTCCCTGCTGTGCTGAGGGGAGCCAACAAGGCTTCTCTCATTTGCAGTACTGAAGGCAGGTGCCAGTGATCCATCACTAACATTTTATATAAATTAGAATAATTGTTTTCTCTAGCCCAGCAAAATATGGGAATAAATTCATTTTGCTCTCAAACTAAACCCTAGGTAGTACTAAAAAAAATTATCTACAACATATTTAAGGGTATTTCAAACACTGAGAATCCTACTCATTGTTAGCAGAGTAATGAAAAGGAATTCTTTTGCCAAAAACCAAAATGTCATTTCTGTGTTTATGCTATAAACAAGATGCTGTTTTTCTTCTCTCTTTCTATTTCAATCTTGCTACACAAAACAGGGAAGTGTTTTTAAGGTTGTTCTAAAATGACCTTGCAGTGTAAATTAAATATGAGTGTATGTATAACATCTCTGTGTGTCTCTAATTGCAGGCAGTTGATGCCCTGAAACAACTCTACCAGGAATTTCCAGATTTGTATAACAGCAGCATAGTCTGTTCTTTCATGCCAGATGTTGTTTATAAGGTGATGTTTCCTAAAAGTTTATTTTTTGTTTTTTCAGTCCTGTCTGGGAATTTTGATGTGATATAAAACTCCCAGTTCCGGGTTACTTTTGGGTTGTTCAAATTGCTAAGGCTTTTAAAAACAAATAAAGCATAATGCATAATCTCATTAGATCCCTCTACTCATTAGATGCAAACAGGAATCTACAGCAATTCCCTCCCTTCTGAAAGCAATGCAGACAAATGTGCATTGCTCCTCTAGCTGGTGTATGGCCAGGTATCTGTGTGCTAAATAAACCTCTTACTCTACATTACTCCTAAAGCTCTTTCCTCCTTCTTTTTGCCAAGTCTACTTACTGTTTATTTTTTCCATTATATGCATTTCATGACTGCTGTGTAATTTTTTTTAACATAAGAGCTGGTGCTTATTCACTATGTTTTAAAGAAAAAAAAACCTGTAAAATATCAGCTTTCTAAAAGTGTTACAAAGGGATCTGGAGGGGAAGGGGAGGAGGATTCTGGTAGAGCTGTAAATGCAAGGTAGCACTTTGTGTCTAATCTCTCAAGATTAAAATGCAGCTGGGCTTTTGGGTGAATGACAGTCTTTTCTCCTTGGTCCTGCAGATGAGGCAAGCTGACAGAAATGTTGTGACAGCTCTGACACACAGGCCCTGGCAGCTGAGCCACCTGGGGGATGGGACACCCCGGTTCAGCTCCTGCTGGAAGCATTACCTGTATGTGGTGATGGATGTCATCCTGGACTGGAGCCTACACACCTTCCTGTGGCGATTGTGTGGGGTTTCAGCTTTCCTCATACAGAAAAACTTCGTTTCTCAGTAAGTGTTAAAGCTTGTTCATATATCAGGAGATATTCTCTTTTAGTGTGTAGGGTGGAGTTAACACAGTGCTTACCAAAATGTTCCATTAGTGCTGGGTGAGGTGTCTTCATCATTTCTTTACTCCACGCTATTTTATTATTTTAAGCCTCTATCTTTTCAATTTGAACTTTGATCTTCTGTTAGGTCTTAAGTTTATCTTAGAGAGGAAAAGTGTTTGTTGCTTTTGCCTGTTTACAATAAGAAAACACAAAAGGATGATGCTGCAGGTGACCACTATTGCTGCTTGATGCGATGCTGATGCAAGAGCAGAGCTCAGCTGCAGGCTCAGCACTGTCTGCCTTGACTCTGTGTGGTGTCAGGCTCCTCCCAGGGTGTGTTTGTGCCTTGCAGGGACTATGTGAGGCACTGGTCTTCCAGAGGAATCCGAGTGGTTGCCTGGACAGTGAACACGTTTGCAGAGAAAAGCTACTACGAGAGCGTCCTTGACTGCAGCTACATCACCGACAGCCTGGTGGAGGACTGTGACCCTCACTACTGACCCAGCCCGGCCACGCTGCCCTCCTGGGCAGGCCTGCAGCCACGAGGGCACCCAGCAGTGCTCGTGGGCTGCTGAGGAGAGCTCTGGCAAAGGCAGAGCAGCACTTGGCTTCTGCCTGTGGTCACGTCTCAGATGCAGGAACCCCTCTGGTGCACTGGCCAAAGCCGTGGTGCGGCCACACACAGTCTGAGGAAATCACAGCGATGTGAAAGAATCAGATTTGACAAGCAAATTGGGCCAGACCTTGTCTGTGCAGGTGGCTTTATGATTCTCTAGTCCTTTGCTTTGTTTAAATTTTGGTTCTAAATTCGTATCAGCAATCTTTGGTGTCAAAATTTTAAATCGTAACTTGACGTTAGTAATTTTAACAGCACGTTCTACAAGCGTGTACTGATTTGAGGTTGATTTATAGCACCTTAAGATCATCTACATTACTGTTCTTAAAACAGAAACTGGAAATAACGGTGCCAAAATAGAAGATGAGTGTGTTTCCCTGCCCTGCATGGAAAGATGGCTGTGCTGAATCCTGACAAGGAAGAAAAAGCCAACTTTCCATGTGTGATATGAAGGTTCTGGGAATTAACAAATAACACTTGAGTAGCTTATCTTCCAGACCTTTTAAGAGAACCAAGGGAGGATAGGAAATTGTTTCTTCTAATGAAGAAATGACACAGCACACGAATGTATTTCTTTTGAAGAGAAAGCTGAATATTGAGTGCTGGTGAGCAGTAGAACAAATGGAGCTTTTAGTTTGCCTTTGGTTGCATGATTGAAGGGCACTCAGAGGGATATGGAAACTGTAATCCAGATTTAACTTGAACTTCAAAGAGTCTGCAGTTACAATAAACAAGTCTCTGAGAACTCAGGGGGAGGTGTTCTTTATCAGCTGTGCAGAAGTGCATTGATGGAAAACGTCAAAATCAGTGCAGATTGTCCCAATTAAGGTAGTTCCCACAAGTTATTTCACAGCCATTACAATGCCTCTGTCATTAAAAACAACTGCACTTTAATATCCTTCTCTTTATTTGACCAATACTTCAGGTTTGGTTTAGATCAGATAAAAGCCATTTTAAGCAATATAACTGATATAAAAATATTTTTAAAACAGAACTTTTATTCACAGTTAAGCACAGGTTTCCTTATATTTAGTCAACAACACGTGGTCAGCTGTGGAGGGAGCCTTACTGCATCGAGGTGATGCCAGTCACCAACTGCCACTGCTGCAGAACAACCCCAGCAGGGGGACGTTCCCTAGCGCAGCAACAAACCAAAGTCCCGACGCGTTTTGCAATCGGTTCTTCTATTTTCTTCCTTCCATTTAGAGGTAAAAACTGGAGCGATTCTTTCAGTCATTAGTGCAAGAGAGCATTGCCTTCCCTCGGTGCTGTCCGTGCCTGCTCAGGGCTGAAATCCTCCGCCGTCCTCGCCCAGAGCCGCCTCCCTGGCGCGCAGGGCGAGCGCCACGGCCCGGGACGCGCCGGGGCTGCGGACCTCAGGCACCGAGGGCTTCTCTGGAACACATTTTGTAACCTGAGCTAGGCCTGGCCAGGGGGGGAAAGTTCCTCGGGGAGGGGGGTTCACTCAGCCTCTCACTGGGGAATCTTTGATAGATTTGTTAATTGGTAAAGCCTGTAATTTTATACCCAAACTACTGTGGGTGTGCATTTTGGGGGGTGCTCACGGTTGTCATAAGACAAAATGGCTCACTGACCTGGGAATTTTGTTCTCTTGTGTACAGAAGCTGGTGGTCAGTCTTCAGAAGTCACCACCACCAAGCTACCACAATGAGCTAGAACAAGCTACAAGCACAACCCATAGAAAATATTCACCCCACAAGCCCAGTCATTTTGTTTTCTCTTTACACAAGATGCTAAAATGCTGCATTCTTGACACGCAGCTGTCACATGCTGTGTCTGTACATCAAACATTTTTTACTGAGCTGAATTTCTAAGAGCTTTCTGTGTTTCATCTTAGTTGCTTACCTGGAGGAAAGTCACTGCTGCTCGAGATCTCAGCAGAAAAGGGATGCTGAAAACAAAATTCACGAGCAGGTTTAGGTCATGATTTCCTTCACGTGTGTGTTATCTTGTATTTGAAAAGATACCAGTTACCTGTAACAAAACCATACTCTCCAAGGCTTAAGCAGGTTTGTGATTGAGTGTTCCAATAGCTATTCTGATCACATTTTTATATCTGTTCAAGTTAATCTTCAAAGTTATTTCCACGCATACAGGAATTTGCTCCACACACACCCATTGCCTATGTCATGCCCCAGATTCCATACAGGGAAATCTGCATTGCCCTCTTCTGACCATCTCACCTCACTGTAGGATGTGTTTTGATCTCTGTCCCATGCCCTTCCTGGGTAGCCTGGCACTTCCTGGGCAGGTTGCCTGGATGGGTGCTGTGAAGAGGAACTTCTCTGAAAAACAATGTTTGGCATTAGCAGTGTGTTCTGGCTTCCAGCTGTGACTTTACAGTCAGCACTGCTCACACCCCTGCTTTAGGGAGATGGCCTTTCTGCTAAATGCACAGTGAGATCATTCTGGCATCTCCTTTTGAAACCTGACCAAAACAACTACAAGAACATCCCCACTTGGTAGGTGACCAAACCTCCCTCTCAGGAGTCCCACTTGAGACTCTCGACACTGCCACAGGTTGTTTGAAGATCCCCAGCACACAGAAAATGCCCATTCCTATTCAGCTTCCCTCTTTACAGACAATATTTATTTGTATTCTCACACACATATTTATAGTTAGCAATAGACCAATATCAATTATTATCCATATCTGGGTTTGGGGGAAGAAGGAGAGGAACCCACCAAACACTTTTTCTCTACCACTGTATAGGTCAAGGAGTTTTTACTCCTCAACCCAAACAAAAACACCAGGCAGCACCTGCAGGTGCACATTTAACACTAATTTGATGGCTCAGCAGGCAAGGCTGCCTTGAAAAATAAATTTAAGTTTAGGACAATAGATGTCTATCCATGTTGTATGGGATTTTAAATGGGGTTAGATCAAAGCACTCAGTTTTACCTCAGCTGAAAATAACCACAAAGCACAACCCCCTAAGGAAATCCATAGTCAGGGCAGGCAGGCAGCCTCCTTCTTAGCCTAGGCAAGGTTCAAGTGTGACCAAACCCTTTGGTGACCAGCACTGCACATGAGCATTAGGAATGTTTTCTTGAAGTTTCATAACCATAAATTATGTCTGGTGAGGGTAAGGGCTTTTCTCTATCGTTCTCAGGTCGAATTCCAGCCTGGAACACATAGGTAGGGAACTTTCACAGCGTCCTTTTGCTGTCTGGAGTGAAGCAGTAAACATTTAGATGGAGTTTGAAAGACAGACTTTTCCCAAAGCAGCAGCCTGTTTGCACAGCTGGAGGAGCCCCATGGAACTGTACCCAGTGAGGAACCTGAGCAGCCACAGCGACCTGCTGCCCTTGTCCTCTCAGCACGGATGAGCTTCTGTTTCCCCTTTGCTGTGCCCGCAGTCTTTTAAGCAGAAACTTCTTATCTTCTCTCACCTGTAAACAAGACATATTTGATCATTAGCAGGAATGGACTAATTGTCCTTGAGAGACTCAAGGCCTGTAAGAAACCACTGGCCAAAAGCATTCCTTCTGTTCTAAAATAATCTGTCTACAGAGGGAGCTGCAGCAGCACATCCTGAAGATATAATTGCTTTGCAATAACTCTATTTGTGAGTTGAATTTCCCTGCAGCTCCCAGGGGGAAGGGCTCCCACCCTCCCCTGCACAGTTGTAGGAAAAGCAGGTTACAGCCCCACAAAGCTGGATGAGACAATCAACACAGAAGCCAAATGACACAAAAGATAGAGCTGAAAGCCAAACTTACATTAGTAAGTTGTGTACGTAAGCGTTTGGCCGTGGTCTTTCTTCCTTGTATTATTCGCCAGTGAAGATAAGAAACCATTCTGAACAAAGCAAAACAAAAAAGGTCCAACATATGAGCATTTTATTCTGGTCAGTGTCTAGATAGAAATGTACCTTGTTTATTTTTACCCATTAAAAGACATATATACTCACATCTCTGTACACACACACACTTATATACAAAATAGATGTATACTATTACACAAGGAATGGCAAACACATAAAATTACTTAAAACATGGCAAATGCATGAAATTGCTTAAAACATTCCCTTGGACAAGACCCAAACATTTATGGGCTTGTATTCAAGATGAGAGGTACATTTAAGTGAGTCAACAATACAAGATGCATTTCAGATAACAAAATAACATAGAATGACTCTGTCATTGCCAGTTTGTTCCACTTAAGGCCTTTTTCTGGTTCTTTTCAATAGCAGATACTCACAGTACAATAGTAGAGAGGATGAAGAAGAAAAGTACATTTGTAATTAAGTTATGGTAGATCCACACTACCCATTTGGAGGCAGTGTAACTTTCCAGTATTTGTATCCACTCAGAGACTGCAGCATACATGGAAGACAAGCCTCTGAAAGGACCACATCCTTCTGAAGGTTTTAACCTGAAAGTGTGAAAAAGCAGCTACTGAAAGCTTTGCACATTAACCAGTGAATTAGTTAATATTGTGATTTTGTACATCAGTTTTCTAAAGCCCTCTGCTGTCTTTGGGCTCCCAGGGTACTTCCATGATCTGTATTTCACTTGTAACTTGTGTCCCTCTCCAGCCATTAAATGCCCACCCCAGACTGTGCAGTGAGAGATGAGACCTTGCTGCAGTGGATCAGCACCAAGCCCTGTGAGCATCTTGGCCTAAATGTAACATGTCCATCACTGTAACACATGCTACAGCAAACTGAAAAACTGGATTTTTTTAACATTTCCCCACAGGGAACCATCATTTCACCTTGCCTTCGGGGACATGAGTCACTGCAGATCTTCAGTAACAACAGAATGTGGTGAAATAAGGCAGCCTGTTACAGCAATTAACATTTTCAGGTAGACTGAAATAGGAAAGGCTTTGAAACTGAACCACTCCAGACAGTCTGAAATTCCCACTTCCCATCTGGAAATGATAGCTCTGATAGCTTCCATCCCATCTGGTTTTGTGTTTTGTCACCTGTCTCACTAAATATTGAAATCACGTTTCTGACAATTGTCAAGAGAAAGGTGTATCCATGCTGCCCTCCTTCCTGTGACCACAGTAACACACACAACACCAAAGCAGCTCTGAAATACTGCTGACAACCCAGATGCATTATTACAGGGTCAGCACTGCCTGCAGAAAGAGCCTCTGAAGTTCATAAATAATCCAGAAGCTGATCTCATCTGAGTTTTCCCAGGTGTTTCTCTGCTGCAGACCCAGTATCACCTATAACATAAACAAGTCCAGGAACTAGGGCTCAGTCACAGAATCTTTTTGAAGAGAAGGAAAAGTAAAATTTGATGCATTTCAATAGGAATCCAAAACTTCAGTGCAGCTTTATTTCTCCTCCCACTTTCTCATGGGACAGGTTACTCAATGAGCCACATTCTCCCAAGCTCAATCTTGTTTTCAGAATACAGAACATCTCACGAGCATCTGAAACTTTCCACCAGCAATTAACACAACTTCTTTTATAGAGAAATGCAGCCTTCTCTGCCTGCTGTCAGGTCACACAGCATAATTTAGCAGGCCTGAATGCCAGTGATCTTCCATACCTCCAGACAGTGAATCCAATGACAGACAGGACTCCGACGAAGGAAGGACAGAACAGCAGGAGCATGAAGGATGTCATCATCTGAGCAGTTCTCCAGACTTTGTGAGGGGGCTGGCAATTCCTCATCAGACTGACCTTTAAAGAGATGGAGATAGTTTGGAATGCTGTTACCTGCTGCTTCAACTTGGTTTAAGTCAATCCCACTGAAATTGCTGGAATAGCATCTACCAGAAGTTTCCAAGAACAACTTCTAGGTGGATTTGATAAATATACTGTAGTTTTAGAAAACTTCAAGAATATAGTCTTAAAATAGCAAGAGGCAAAATGAGGTTCTGATGGGTTCTTCAGCACTCTGTTGGGTAGAGTTTGCTTTTGTAGCATATGCAAACTCACAGTTCAGGGAAGCCTGAATCCATTTTTTTACCTACAGCGTTGTTCTGCATTCAGCACTCCAGACTGCTTCATGGCCCAACAAACAGCTTATCATCTGCTCATACTACTGACACCAAGAATTCTGAAAAGAAGATGTTTCCACCATGATCTTTAGCTGAGTCACCCTGCTTACATCTGGATAACTTGGCAGGGAGGAGCTGCTGGGGAGTAACTGGGAGGCCAAAATCACAGCTACAGGCTGTGTCTATACTGACATATGCACTTGTCCACTGGTAATTTCCCAGCCTTTCATTTTACTGCTTTATTAGTTATGATGAATATGTGTAAAGTTGTTACCTTTTTCACAAAAAATACTATTAAAAATGCTATCATCTGGATACCAGGCAGCAGAGGTGAGAACAGGATACCAATCCTACAACAAAGGATTTATAGGAGAAAAAAGTTACATCTTCACAATCTATCACTCACTTCTCAGTGCACTGGAAGCAGAAAAATACCACAATAATTTCATATACAGATAGTGTAGGATTATTTAGAAATGTGATTGTTTTAACCTTGATTTTCCAGCAGTAAGTCCATCTTGGAAAATGTGCAATTTCAAACACATATCTATGTACAGATCTGCAGAGCTCTCTTATAATTGGAGTAACATACTCATTCTTGGAAAGAAGGAATCTTTTCCAGCATTTAATACTGAGACTATTTCAACAAGAACATCATCCCAATGGGGAAGTAAACAAAACTCCAGGATATTGCTGCAGGAACCGATCAGGTTTCTCCCAGACCAGGTGGCCACCGGGCAAACCACTGACTCAAGTTATTGTTATTGCCCACATAATTACTTTGGCAAGTCACAATCCTTACCAAAGGCACTGAACAGGTCATCTCCCAGGCATTTATCCTGTTCTTTCTGGGAAGCATCCACAAACATCAGAACAAGAATCTTCCATGATATTTCTAAGTGCAAATGAAGTTCTGGCTGTGAATTTAACACTTACCAGGTCAAAGTCTGTGCGTAGATCAAATCTAAAACATTTCGTCCAATGTCAAACTCTGGCAGCCCCAGGCTCACAAAGACTGTAGTTCCAATAATTCTGGGGGGGAAAACAAAAACCATTGCACAGTAGCATTTGCTAAAGGATAAAGCCCTGTGTAAAAATGCCTGTAAATGACCTCAATACAAGCATCAGGGGCAAATTATTCAGAGGCTGCATTAGTGTCATGCAAAGCAGCCACAGCTCGTTCATTGGACAGCACAGCAAGAATGAAACCATTTGAAATAAGCAAATTCCTGTAACACACAGCAGGGTTGAAATAACACCTAGTATGTATTTCACACAACTGGAACAGAAAACCAACAAGGATTTCGTACTGTATCAGTACCTGTCTATACTATAGTAGTAACTCCTTGTTACTTCCTTTAAGCACAAGTATCCTTGTGCTTAAGCAGCTGAAATGTCAAGGGGCCTCTACAAAATTGTAACAGCTTTTCACATCCTGTGAATTTTCAGCCTCAATTAAAAAAGAATGAAATTTGCAGACTGATACTCTTAATGTACCCTCAAGTACATCCTACTTCAAACTAACTGAGGTTGCAAGGAGCTGAAACAGACAGGAAAGCAAGAACTGAGAGGATTCCTACTGAGGACCAACAATCATTTTTAGTGACCTCATTTTTCCTGAGCTGGGGAGGTGCAGTTTTTTGCTTGTTGTAGCAAGGGCAATAAAGATTTTGGTAACTATTTGGTAAAGATTTTGATATTTGGTAACCTTATCTACTGCATCATCAACAGAGCTGGGCCTTCAGGAAGTTACTCTGAACACAGAATATTACATACAAGTAACTGTACTTTTAACCTTTCACAGGTCTACGTCAGGTGCTTTTTGCCCAGCTTAGGGAAGGCCATTCATCACAGCTGACATTGCAGTTTTAGCTCTGTGACCTTTTGCTGGGAGGTGGTTTCCCACCTGAACTCAACAAGAACAGGAGGATTTAAAGTACACTGGCAAGAGCCGTGGAGGAAAAGGCTTCAAGGGCTTCCCAAGATTGTTTTGTATTAATTTCACAAAAAGTTAACAAAGCTCTACCTTGTAAACCAGTCTTGTTCAAATTATGGGCAAAGAACAAACAATGGATCTCTTAAACAAAAGTATGGCCAGGAATCTAAATGCTCTGTAGAGCTGGCAAGCACTTAAATGCTGCCTAAGCCATAAGTAGTGTTTGGCACTAGCAAGGTTCACACAGCAGACGTCAGAAGTAAATGATTTCTTCCTTATGTGCTGAGCTGTACCCACATCCAGTCCACAATACTTTCTCACTTATCATTTGAGAGACTCCTTACATGCTTAGTAATATTGATAAAATCAGATTTTAAACTTGTGGACACCAGAGTGACATAACCAAGAGGGAAAAAAATCCCAGTGGGGGACGCAGCAAGGAAAGGCAGCAGTGTGTCCATGCATGTGCTGGAAAGATGGGTTTGTGCTTGAGACAATTGGTTGTCACCTCACTCTCAGGAAATCCATGAGAGTAGAATGTGGCTTCCTCCCTGCAGGTGTTTCCATCTCCAAAGGGAAAAAGGACACCCTGACCTCCTCCTAGGGAGGAACAGCAATAAACACCAGGCATGTACACAGAGACTCTGCCTGGTAGGGAAAATCAAGGAAACTTCAGTGGTGCCACAGCCATGCTTCTGCTGGGCTTTTCTCACATGAAGAAAGCAGATCATATCTTTGGTTAATGAATGCAAATGAGATCAGGAAAGTAGTACTCACCTTCGTAAAAACTCTCCAAAGAAAGAGCCAAGCAAACAAAAGATGAAGTCAACCAGAACGAGACGATAGATATCTTGGCCAACCAGAGTTTCCCAGCACTTTAAGAAGCAGAAGAAAAAAAAACCAAAACAAAATCACACCTAGAAGTTAAAAATCACGTGATTTAAACATTGTTCCCAAATGCTTGGGCATCTGAAATTTGACCAAAGATCTGAAATCTTGATCAGATATATTCTAGCAGCCTGGCAATTCCTAGCTGACTTCTCAGTGAACAATGCTGCCAACCAGCTGAG
Source organism: Aleadryas rufinucha (assembly GCA_013397815.1). Lineage (NCBI taxonomy): Eukaryota > Metazoa > Chordata > Aves > Passeriformes > Aleadryas > Aleadryas rufinucha. The sequence goes on from VZTH01000343.1 coordinate 15,463, forward strand.
ACTTGAGCTGGGCCATTCATTTTTTCCTACAGTTCATTTCTGTCAAGTTGCAAACAAAAACTGTTAGGATAGGAAACTCAGCTTCCCAAGACACCACATGCACTTCTCTTTGCTGGAGCAAGTCTCTTATCAGAGTAGTTCCTAACCTGGCACTCTGAGATTTATGTTTTTGAAACTTTACCTGCGACTCTGAGGTAGCCACAATGTTAAGCCAGTAGTAGCACAGTATCCCAACAATTGCCATTTTCAGGATGATATTCCTAAAAAGAAGAAGTAACAGTAACTGCACCAACAGCTGGGCCATACCTGGAGGGAGTGATGGCAGGATGACCATTTGGTACTCTTTATTACCTCCTCTTGGCACTGCAGAGTGCCAGGACTAACAGGAGCTCTCCTGGGAGCTCAGGTGTGGCATTTTTCTATTGTCCTGGCAGAAGGGGAGCTGGGCATGACAACCTTGGCACAACATCTGCTTAACAGGCCCCCACACCACCCAGACACAGCTTTGCATCAAAAAGAAGTCAGACAACTTCAGGCCAAAAGCACTAAGAGGTGGCAGCAAGAAATACCTGGTAATAGTGACATATATGTGCAGTCCAGGATTCTGAAACCTCTCCAGGTGCCCAAGCCAGGAGAAGAAGAATGGGATCAATGTGTTGAGGAGAGAAACAATCACAGGTAGCACCAACATGACAGCTTGGCTCTCCAGGTCATTTCTTTGTCCTTTCATAAACAGCTTGGAGAGGAAGAAAACCATAATCAAACAACCCAGACTTAGAGCCTTAACCAAAAAGCTGCCTCAAAGGAAGGGAAGCCCCCGGCTGTTCTCAGGTTAGAGACTGTCATGTTTCATGGGCCCATGACCAGCAGCACAGTGACCCTCTCCCCTTCCCCTGCATTATGTGGGACTGAGGGTGGGAGCCCCAGCTCAAATGCAGCTCCTAGGGAAGAAGGGGCAGATCTTGCTGGGGCTGCTTCTTGTTGTTTCTCCCCAGTCACCAGATGCACTGTCCCTAAGCTGACCGTGGGCTCAGGCAAGCAGCTGCTGGAGAGAGGAGGGAGGTTTGCTCAGACCCCTGAGGTCCCACACTCCTGCCATAGTCCCCAGAGGGGCAGGGCCTTGCAGAGCAGCTCTTTGGGTCCAGCAGAATCTGTGTGTGCACTGGCAGCAACAGCAGCTCCTCGTAGTGAGCAGAGCAGTGCTGGTGCTCAGTGTGAGATACCCACGTGGAAAAATGCAAACTCTGGCCTTTACCTGGAGGTTATTAATGGAGAGGAAGTAAACCCCAGTACAAGAAGCTACTGCTGCTCCCAGGGAAGCAACCCAAGCAAGAAGGTGAACAGCAACACGAAGAAATCTCTCCGCCACAGAAAAATTTAGAACTTCTTTGTTTACATCAGTGAGGTCTTCCTGCAAAGAAACAATTCCTAATGAAGAAGTTCTTAGTCAACAGCAGAAGGCAAAACTTGTTTCAAGGAACTACTCGAGAGACTGAATGAAAGATTTTTGCTCTAGAAGATGGGCAGAGTAATGTCCTAGGAACATTTACCAGGCAACTTTGTGTTCCTATCCTAAAAGTCAAGTTTCACAGATAATGTTTCCAGCCTGCCTTTTGTTTATAAAATGGTTCAATAGCAGGAAAGAAAAAACCCAGAAGAAACACTCTGTTTGGCAAATATTTAAGTCACAGACATTCATTCAGCAGAACAGAAGCATACAAATATTTATATGTAGCTTAAAGAGAAAAGGAAAACAAGGAGCTAAGCCAGCTCCAGGAGCTCAGATCAAATGAAACTCAGGAAGTTAGAAAGATTTCAGTCTCTTAGGCACAGGACTAGCACACTTGTGTCACTCTGCCAGAGACCTGGATGTGCACACACACATTTGTATGCACAAGTAAGTCTCCAACAGAATGACTCACGCACATGAGTTTCGTACCTCCTGTGCTTTGTACCTTTATTTGTGTGCTGAGATTCTTTTGTTTCAGCTTCACAGCTTTTTCATTGGTTATATTGAAGTCCCAAGTGCAGAGCAGCTTGCTGGCTTTCCCATAGAGTACCCGAGACTTAACGTAGCTCCTGTAGAAGGATTTTGCCATGCTGCAATCAAAATAAAACTGGTGAGATGTGTAACAGGGAAATTAAGGAAGTCTGTACAGCAAGGAGGGAGATCTGTCAGCTTTCCCATCCCATCCCATCCCTAGGGTACTGGACCTATGCCAGAGCATGTCACATAAGACAACGTGGAAAATAAACTTTAATGTAAGAAACTCCAGCATTTCCATCCCAAGATTGTTGCTGACAATCTTTACCTCTGGAAGGTCACATCAAAAAGGAACAATGTTAGGAGTAACAGCTTACAAAAGGGGATCACAATATTCACTGGTTTGAACTGGGATTCTCTGTATATCCCTTACTATTTTGCAGTTATTTTTAATTTCTGTAATAAAGGATTGATTTCTGGAGACTGTCTTTAGAGCAGAAATTTCTCCTTTAACTCTACACCTGTAAATAAGGACTTACAGAAACATATTCAAGTAATTATTACTTCTAACTGTTGACAGGATGGGGCTTTTTTATTGTCTGGCTATTTTCCACTTAATATAAGTGAAATAAGAATTCACAGTCAGGTTACCTGAAGAACAAGATGAGAAAACAGATGACAAAATATATTCCAACAGTGAAAATATAGGCCAGCTGCATGTTGTAAGATGGACCATTCTCTATTTTACTGATTGTAGCATTGGTGTAAAAGCCATAGTAGAGCACAGTTTTTTGAAAATAACCCTGAAAAGATAAGGACATCATTCAGAATATTTTCTATCACCACCATGGTGGAAAGAATCATCATCTGAAGATCAATTAATGGAGGTGGGAGTTGTCCTATTCCTTATCATGAAATCACAGCTGTGATTAAATTTAAATACTTACAGCTCCAGTGAACAGCTCCAGGCCCGTGAATGAAAGGTTATTTGGTTCTGCTTCAAGAAACTGAGGAATTGTGATGAAACCAAAGTTTATGAGGAATGAGAAGAGGTTAAAATTTAGCAGCCACTTCAAGAAAACAAAGTAAGAAAGAACACTTGTTCCAAACTCAGCACCAATGACCTTCAGAGCCTTGTGCCATATCCACAGGCGGTGAAAATATTCTGAAAGGGTCTTTCCAAATCGCCGAAATGACTGAAGGGAAAAAGAGGAGAGAGACGAATCTTAGCAAGCAAACAGGACTCAGTTTCACAAAATAAAGCCTCCCATTTTAATGTTACAGTTTCATTTTGATGTTAAGAATGGATTTGCCCCACTCCATGCACCATAAGATGGTTAACTGGCGTTCCTAAGTGCTACTGCAGTGCGAGTCATCATTAATGAGCACTGCAGCAATTACCTGGATCTTAGGTAATTAGCATGAAGCAAGACACCAGATTCCTCTGGAGACAGTGATAACATTGCAGCTGGAGTGGTTTGCTCTGTTGTGACTGACACAGAAGTTTGTGGCACTTACCCCTGCTGCTCCCTGCAGACACTGTGTACAGCAGGAAGGTTGAGCACCACGGTGCCTTGATTTTTTTGTTATTTCTTTAAGAACTTTATTTCTGTGGAAGAGCAGGGCAGGGGTGACAAGCATTACAGTGTGAGCTGTGATTGAATCAAGAATCCAAAGAAGATGCTGCAAATACAGTTTCACCAGTGTGCACATGAACAGAATTAGTACAAGGTGGAGATGTTCTTACTGATTCATTTTATATTAGCTGATACCATGGCTCCTGCCACTGCTGTGACAGCATGTTCTAACCCCTCCACTAACTCACACTGGCAGCAGAAATTAAATATATTCTGTGAGGAGACAAAACGATGGTTGAGACCATGCGGTCTCTTCTCCATTTTCAATGACCAGCATCCAAGTTTCCTTTGATAATAAATCACAGGTCATCATTTATAATCAAATCTCAGGACTTTGATATTCTATTTTATATTACCATGAGAGCTTCTTCTTATCTCCATCATTACATTATTTTCTCTTGCAAGACATTAACTTTAAAAAAAGTGCATTAAAAACGACTTTGTCATAAAGTGACAAACCAAAGCTCAGCAGATGGCAAACCCCCATAACTGATAGCTAGATGTTGCTAGAAGTAAATGTTTATAAAACTAAACAGATAAACTTTTATTTTTACCTGATCTCTCTCTTTTTTCTCATGGTCTCTGGCAGCTTCTGGATTGCTTTAATCCTTTCATTGGTGGACATACTTGCAAGACTTCCAACTAAATCTTCCTCTGTATCAAAGCCATGCAAGAACCAAAATTTGGGGATAAGAATACAGTAATTTTTGTTCACAACCTGAAATGGATATAACATCCCTCATTTACACTGCTACCAAGGTGTGCAAGCTCTGAGACTTAATGATATTGCCCAGAATATCTCCAGCTCCCTCAGAACTCTAAATCAGATGCAAGTAAGTCATACAATAATGCTCACAGACAGAGCTGCAATATAAAGGAAAATAAAATACTGAGACAAGTCCAAGATTGTGGTCCATTGCTTGATCACTGTTTGATAATTACACTTCTGTGATGGTACATATTGACTTGAAAGCTAAACTTTTGCTTTATTTCTTCTGTAATGTTAGTGGATGTTAGTGCCCATACTTAGCCCTGCCTATGCCACAGACACACCTGTGGGACCTGACAATCAGGCTGCTTTCCCATAGCTGCAATGTGATGCTAATTCCAGACACAGTGGCTGAAAGCAATCCACTGGCTGGTCAAACAAACTCTAATAAAGAGCTTAGCATTTCTTCCTACAATTTAACACATTCATACTGCACTGCACTTCATTTATCGTGGGACTGGAGTGTGTTAGGAGGGTATAAAAGATTAATCACTTGTGTAACACAAACCCAAGCTGTCCCCATAACCACAGGACTGTACATGCAATTCTGGTGAGAAACTAAGAGCAGTATCAACCACACTATCCTTGTACAAGACACTGTCAAATATTGAACCACTTATCTAAACCCCTACCTTCACTGCACACTGGATCTGTTTCAAACATGCTGGAAGAAGTCATGAAGATCTCGTCAGGCGGTCTTCGGTTGCGCCTCCGAATGAAGCTGTCTAAACAACATGCATTCTTTAGGAAGCCCAGAGAGTCCTGACAATTTGACTTAAGAAATTCATATTTCACTTTCACAGGAATAAGTTAAAAGTCTACCCTTCAATCTCACTAACTTCATGCAAACACACTCCCTACTCACTTCTTTCCTGGTCATGTTGACAACTGCATGCACTTTTTCAGACAAATGCTGGAAAATAATTGCTGAGCCCAGTCTTGAGCTGTCATGGAGAACTCCATCTAACCCATTCATAAATGCACACACTCGTTATTCAAGACTTCCTTCCCAGAAGATGAGGCCTTTCTTTAAAAATCCTTCCACTGCCTTCAGGGGGATCATTTTAGACTCCCAGTCCATCATGCTGAGTAAGTTATATGTGCCAAACTCCCATTTCCCTGGGGCCAAAATGCAGCTGCTCTCTCCACCTCCTTTCATCCACTTATTCAAACAAGGGTGACTGTACTCCTTAAAAGCACCTGCCTTCCAGCCATGACACAGACAAGTTTAGCCACAACTTTCCTTGCCTGGCCTTCCCAGTAAGCTAATGGCCATTACTAGTGTCACATCCCCATGTGGAGCTCAGCTCTCTGGGGTGGAAGGACCCTGTTTATGACCCCTTTTATTATGTGAAGATATTCCTACCTGAACAAGAAGGCTTTAAAATATTTATTAGTATTGTTTTATGGAGGACGAGACTGACACACAATATTGTGACGCACCACAATCCTTACCTTCTGATCCATTGGAAGTTCTGTGGGTGTAGGGATAATCCAGCAGATGGAAGGTAGAATGTGGGGTGGGAGTCAGTTCTGGCTCAGGCTCAAAGGAAGGGTTGTCTGTTGAAGGGAATCAGAGTTACACAAAGTTGCAGACTGTTGTGGGCTATTTACAGACACAGAATACCAACCCCATGACAAAACTGAGACCTACTGCCAACCCAGCAACCTATTCCCATGACAAAACTCCCATATCCCACTCCACAGTACATCCTAGTACTCAACAACTTACTCAGTCCATACAACACTATATTTATTGATCTGTTAATACAACAGACAGCCCATGGATTTGCTAATAAAACACCTGAACTGCTTAAAAACAAACAAACAAAAAAGCTAAAAATATATACAGAGTTGAGCTCTGCAGAGCTGCAGGACTCCCTCGGGACAGAGCAAACTGTTATTTGTTCCAGGGATTCTCTGAGCTGGTCACATGAGAAACTGCATACCTGTGAAATTTCCATATGGGTTTGTGCCTGGTAAGTCCTGGCTGTACTCAGAGCCAGGAGCCAGTGAGGCCATTGGGATGGCCACAGGGTAGTTCTGCTCCCTCCCTCTGCGTTCTCCGTAGGAACCGTGCAGGGAAGGATCATAAGGGCTTTGGTGAGAGAATGGATTCCTTTGGGAACTCCTCCTGTGTGAGCAACAAAAAAGAAAACCCTGACTGTCATAAAAACCCTCAATAGGTATCCTTAATAAGTTGCTACCTATTAGCATCAAATTTGAGTATGTTATAAAACAAACTCTGATACTGAGAGGTATTTTGTATTTAGAACTCCAACATCATAGCTCTGATTTGGTCATCAAATGAATTAGGAAGGCTAAAACTCTTCTCTACCTGAAATTAGCTTAGACTCTTACTAAACAGGAATACCTGCTTGGAAAACAAAGATATCCAAGGTTATAACCCATTGTGAAAATTACTGGAAGTAAAAAATAACTACAGCATTATGCCATGAATACATTTAATTGAAATTCATCCAACATGTAGAAAGTAAACACATCATTTCCCTTGAATGCCACCTTCCTGGTAACAGCTTTAAAAATTTGTCTGAGAATGAAAGCATAATGAAGGGATTAAAATAAATCCACAAATTAAAACTCCAGAGAAGTTTCTTCTGCATATAAATGATTTTATTTCTTATGGCACAGTCACACAGCAAAATTAAATAAACTCACCTTCTATCAATTTCCAATGTCTCTGAGAAGTGGTAGTCTGGACTTTCAAAGGCTTCATTGTAATGATAAGACATGACAATTCCTTGGTTTGAAGGATGAAATCTTCCTTATTTTTGTCTCTGCTGCTTCATTAATACGTTAAGGGGAAGACTGATTAGAGACCTGATTACAAAACAGATGCAGGTACATAAAAATTAAAAGGAAGGAACTCAATTTTAGCAACTTAGAAGCTTCTGTTATTCTACTACCAAATAACAGGAAACAATATAAATCAGCAGCAGTTACAACTTCATGCCATTTACCATTGGGAAATTGGAGTCCACCAGAAGTTGCAGGTAAAATAGGAACTAATATTTCTCTACAGTAAGCTCTCTCCAAACCTAAGGAACTGCAGTGCCACTGAAGTTTTCCCAACACTAACGAGGCCAGGCTTTAGGAGCATGTCAAAACATTGAGAAAAAAAATAAAGTTCTCCCTCTCCTCCTTAAACAACAAAAGCCAAATACACAAATTTTCTCCAAAAAAATTCACTACGTTTCCAAAATCAGAGAGGAGGTGAAGCCTGCCCTTCTGTTGGTGGTGTAAAGAGTAAAGAATGACACACTGGCTGAATACCTCAGGGAAGTATAACTAGTAGTCTTCCATGGCACCAACCCTTCCAGCTGAAGGCAGAGGAAGCTCGGATATGACTAACGGGGCGATAAGGCTGTGAGGTGCCGTTCGCGCAGCAGGGCTGGCACCCAGCTGGGTGGTTATTCACCTCTCAGCGAGCAGAACCGAGTACATCCCTGTCATGCCCGCACTCCGACCCTTACGGTTCCATCATTCCAAATGAGCAGCGGCCGTTTGTAAGCGGCAGCCACCCGGCAGGGCTGCGGCGGCTCCTCCCGCTGCGGTGCGCGGAGAATCCGCCCTGCAGCCCTGCCGTGGGGCAGCCCCCGCTCGGACCGTGCCCAGAGCGCTGCCCGCTGCAGGCCCCCGGCCCTGCCCAGCCTCTCCGGGACGCAGAGCCCCGGAGCCGCCCGTCCTGGCCGCTTACCTCGCTCCTCACCCGGCCCATCCCGGCCGCTTACCTCGCTCCTCACCCGTCCCGTCCCGGCCGCTTACCTCGCTCCTCACCTGGCC
>VZTH01000344.1:0-21028 GCA_013397815.1 Aleadryas rufinucha
GGCTCCAGCCCTGGGAGCATCCCAGTGGCCCTTTGGACACGATCTCTCTTTGGTGACTTGGGTTGATGATATTTTTGCCAGCACTGTGGATGTTTTAGGGCAGCAGGTCTGTGCGCAAGGATGGGGCGGTTGGGGTGCGGAAGATTCCCCTGGGATCTCCATCTCACCTGGGGCAGCTCCTGGGCGATGCCCAGAGGCAGGAAACACATTCCCAGGTGCCCCAAGGTGCCTGTGACCCTTCACTGGGCACCTGCGTCACCTCCACAGCTGCTGGGGTGCCCTTGGACGAGCCGCGGGGCTGCTGAGCCGTGCCCTTCCCACCCCAGCTTCCCTCTCTTCCGCCCCTTCCCCTTCCTCTCCCTATTGCACTCATGTCCAGCCTGGCTGCTCCATGCTCTCAGAGCCAGGGGGTGTGACCAGGTTTGGGGTGACACCGTGGCTTTGTGCTATGAGTGGAGCAAATCCCCCGATGGGAGCTTCTCCTGGCGCACTGCCCCCGGCCAGACATCGGCGTTCTGCAGGGTTGGCCGAGGGCGTTTGCTGCCAACCTGCAGATCCTTAGGAATACGAGGGCAGAGTGGGCTGGCAGGGAATGTAGGACAGATGCCAGACGTTGAAAGAGGGCAGTCTGCTGTTTTCTGGCTTCATTCCAGAAATCCCTGAGTTCCTAAAACACCTGCAGGCTGAAAATAGGGAGATTTTTTGTTGGCACCTTTCAAGCCAGTGGCTGCAGCTTGGGGAAGGTGCAAGGCTTTATCTCCAGGAGACATCGGACAGAGCTGGCATGGGCACCTTCAGAGGTGCTTCCAGAGCCTTGGCATGCTCTTTGCTGCTTTGGTGGGAGAATGAAACCTCACTTCACCTTGGCAGTCACAGGAACTACCTGGAGGTACAGGAGACCTTTTGGGTTTCCCTGGGGGTTGTAGAATCCCAGAATCCCAGACTGGTTTGGGTTGGAAGGGACCTCAAAGCCCATCCAGTGCCATTCCTGCCATGGGCAGGGACACCTTCCACTGTCCCAGGCTGCTCCAAGCCCCAGTGTCCAACCTGGCCTTGGACACTGCCAGGGATCCAGGGGCAGCCACAGCTGCTCTGGGCACCCTGTGCCAGGGCCTCCCCACCCTCCCAGGGAACAATTCCTTCCTGAAAAAGAAAGGGTTGGTTTGCTGTGACCCCATTTGGGGTCCCAGAGGGGCCAAGGAGGGGGTCTGGGACCTGGATGTGCTCCAGACAAGTGGCTCATCCTCGGCAGCCGCTGTTGGAGCTCTCAGGGGTTTGGCCCCTCTCCAAGGTCTCTGCCATGCTGGTGGCACCACCGGGTGCAGCAGCTCGTGCCAGGGGTTTGTCCTTGTCCAGGGGATGTGTGACCTCACCCTCAGCCACCTGTGCCGCTCGCTGTCTCCTTTCCCTCCTTCCTCAGGGAGACTGGGCAGGGATTTACTTTTATTTCTCAGGAATTTTGGCACAGAATCCCAGAACGGGTGAGGTTGGAAGGCCCACAGTGGCTCATCTGGTCCCACCTCACTGTTCAAGCAGGGGCATCCCAGAGCACAGGGCACAGGGTTGTGTCCAGGCTGTTCTGGCATAACTCAGGAGAATATCTGCAGGTTCTTGAATATCTGCAGGGACGTTCAAGGGAGGGAGACTTAACAACCTGAGGAAAATTTCCCTGGATTTCCAGGCACCCCAGCTCCCTGCAGAGCCCACTGAGCATCCTCCCCAGGCATATCCTGGCCTGGGAACGCTGCTCTGCTGTCAGTGGGGTGGTGGCAGGACCGAGGGCTCTGTGAGAGGTCAGGGTGACCCCGGGTGACCCAGGCCCCCCACAGCCCATCCTGCATGGGGCAGGGTGGGTGTGAGGGTCAGGACCCCCACGCCTTGGCTTCCCCTCTGCCTCTGAGGCTCCTGGGGCTCCTCGTGGGGACTGTGGTGCTGCAGTCCTTGTCCTTCCAGCCCAAAGGGACCACTTTTCCAAGGATGTCCAAGGCTGCTGATCCTGCTCGTGTCTTCTCCCCGACCCTTGGGGAGCTTTAAAACCACCCGTGACAGCAGAATGACTCAAAGGAGCGTTTCTGCCTCCTGCCTCGCCGGGGTTCGCAGGGATTGCAGATGAATTGCTTTGGAAAAACACATTAGCAAAGCAAAAGTTTATTCTAGGAAGTAGGAGGTGGGAGAATTGGCAGTAATTCTCCCTAGTATCCAAGGTATTATTAGAGGCTTATCCTTGCTCTGCACAGTAATCACATTGGAAATTTTTGATTAGAAAACAAAATCTAAATGAGAATTATGAATATTCATTAGGTGTGGAGATTAATATGCATAATTATGCAAATTAGACAGCAATTAAACACCAATTCTCTGGGGAAATGATTAACACAAAGGCACAGAAATAGAAGGATGTAATTTGAAAGAAGTTTCTGGTTAAATGAACAGTGAGGGGAGCGGAGGAGACAAATCCGAGGCATGTTTGCCATAATAATCAGCTTTGCCAAGCGAAATGGGAGTGAGCCCTGGCCCCCTGCCCCCGTGTCCTTGCTGCCACTCAGCTCCCTGCTCCCAAAAGGGCATCCTGGGGCACCTGGAAGTGCCATTCCCATTGGAAGAACCGGCACAGAACAGGTCCCCAGAGAGCCATGGGGCCCTGCTGCTGCCACAGGGAGGTTCTGGTGTCACCCCATGGCCGCTGTGGCCGTGACCCCTGGTGTGGGGCTGGGGGAGTCCATGGGTTGGGAAGTGTCCTTGGCTGGTGCCATCCTCACTCTCAGCCTTCTGCAGATCTGGGATTTCTCCCTGTCCAGCCCAGCAGAGCTCCCAGGGTTTGTGCAGCACCTCCAGAGATGATGGATGCCCCTCTTGAATCCCTGGATCTGCCCCATTTGAGCACCAACTGCTGCTCACCAGCCCTGGTGACCCAGTGCAGCAGGAGATGGAGCAGCACAGTCGGAGATCCTGCAGCTCAGTCAGGTCGAGGCCGTTTTCCAGGGAAGGCTCCTTCCGTGTGGTTGTGGTATCAGCTGGAACTGTGGGAGCTGTGCTGATGCAACATCCCAGGGTTTTGTGTCATGGTGGATGTTCCCATCCAGGGGTTCCAAGAGAACTGGAAAAGGACTTGGGACAAGAGCCTGGAGGGACAGGACGCAGGGAATGGCTTCCCAGTGCCAGAGGGCAGGGCTGGATGGGATATTGGGAAGGAATTCCTCCCTGAGAGGGGGGGAGGCCCTGGCACAGGGTGCCCAGAGCAGCTGTGGCTGCCCCTGGATCCCTGGCAGTGTCCAAGGCCAGGCTGGATGGAGCTTGGAGCAGCCTGGGACAGTGGAAGGTGTCCCTGCCCACGGCAGGGGGGGAATGAGCTGAGTAAGGTCCCTTGCAGCCCAAACCATTCCAGGATTCTCTGGCTCCCCCGGGTGCCTCGTGCAGCCCAGGAGGTGCCGCCTGCGTGGCCTTGGCAGGGGATGAAAGGAGCCGAGTTCCCACCGCAGCCTGTGCAGAAACTGCAAATCCTTCTGCTCCTCTGCTGGTGTGGCTTGGATCCCTTTGTGCCGAGGATATTCTTGGGAGGGCTGAAGCTGAGGAGCCTGGGAACGTGCTCTGCCGGCCCCACTTCCTCAGGGGGCCCTCGTGGGGCTGCAAGAGCCCCCCTGGACTGGTGACTCCGGAATGTTGGACCCCCAGCACTTCCCACTCTTTCACTGTGCTCAGGTGCAAAGCTGAACAGAGTTTGTCCATGGTCTTGCAGCACCATGAGCAAAATTCAAGTCCTGCTGGAGCATCCAAATGGATGGGATGTGGTTCTGGTTTGTAGTTTAGTCCCTTTCACCGTGGGTGAGGGAGGTTTGTGGGTGCTCGCTGGAATAAAGGAGTTAAAATACTTGTTTCTCCTCTTCCCACTGTCCCATGTTTTGAACCATTTCCAGGCTGTGGTGGGATTTGCTTTGAAGTTTGTGGAATAACTCCCAGTGGGAGTGGGAAGGTGAGGAGGCAGAGGGGAGGCTCGGTCACGCCAAGTGGAAGTGGTTTATTAATGAAAATATTGTTTTGTTTGTAGAAGGAAGAGTTAATTTTACGAGAACACCTTTGAGGCTTTGCTGATAAAGCAAAGAGTAACCTTTGTTCTTCCTGTTTTTCGGTAGGCTTGGATGAAAGGCCGGGATCAGGTTCCTGGGGAACGGGAGATCAAAACAGCTCCACGTTTGACCAAGGAAGGGTAAGGACAAAGCACAAACACCGAGCTCCAACCAAAACAAACGGGGGCTTTCCCAGGCCTTGCAGAGCGTTGGGCCTAACCCTGGAACAGCTTTTCTTGCCCCATTTTGGACGTGGGTTCTGGGAAGTCTGTAGGGTTTCCTCCATCCCCATCTCCCCAGGCTTTGCTGCCTTAAGGTCCCCTTGAGGTTTCTCCTCCAAAAACCTCTCCCAGACCTGCACTAGGATGGGCTCCTGTGGCTGCTCAGGCATCTCCCTCCCTGCAGCCGGTGCTGGTGTGGGGTGAGGGGGCTCAGGGGGTGGGACAGGTCCCCACAGGAGACACGGGTGGGTGGGTTGAGGGATCTGGGGGGTTGAGGGATCTCATCTGATGGCAAAGCTTCCTGGGGACCCGCCCCACAAGACTTTGGGAACCTGAGGAGGGAATCCCTGCAATCCACCACCTTGTCTGGCCGCGGCACCCTTGGTGGGGATGGAGAACTTGGGAAGGTTTTGCAGGGAGGGAGTTGAGGCTGCAACACCTCGTGACTGGGGCCTGAGTATGGGAAGAGAGAAACGCCACAAACTCCATGGAAATGGGGTTATTTTTGTTTTAATGGGTTTGTGTGATTCATTTTCAAATGGCACCTTTCCCTCCTCTCCGGTCAGCAACAGAACTGGGGCTGTGGTGTCAACTCTCATTTGTATATGTAGAATTCATATATTTATATAAATATATCTAAAAATATACATTTATATTTATCCAGCCTTTTCCTCACCCCTTCACCCCCCTGGTTCAGGGAGGGGCTGCCTGGCTGTTACCTGGTGGGTGCCAAACTGCCCGAGAGCTGCCAGGACATGGTGCCATGTCCCCTCCTGCCATGTCCCCTCCCAACACCATGGCCTCTGCACCGCCCAGCTCTCCCTCAGCATGAGGATAAAATTCTTTCCATGCCCTTTTTGGCTTTGCCTCTTCCTGGGAGAGGCTGGGCCCTGGCAGCCTCGTGTTTCGGGGTTGGGCTCTGTCCCCACGCTCCCTGTGACTGTCCCCTGTTGTCCCAGCAGAGCTATGGCGAAGGCCCCCACTACAGCGAGCACCGGGACCTGCCATCCCACAACAGCATCTCCTCGTCACCATTCCTGGGAGCTGGACTCGTGGGTGAGTGCCTGCAGCTGCCTGGCAGGTCCCCAGGGCAGGGGACACATGGCACTGGCTGGCCTGAGGTGGGGGGAGCGTTGGAACAGCGTTGCTGTTCCCTGTGCTGGAGCTGCTCCAGGTGTTCTCCAAGCTGGAGTGGTGTCCGGAGGGTTCCATCAGTGCCAGCTGTGCCAGCTGTTTCGTGTGTGTGGTTATTTCCCTGCTTTATGGTGGCACCCTGAGGCAGTAGCAGGGATCGATGCCCACCAGGACAGACTGAGTGTGCTCCTGGGAGCTGGGAATCAGGGGTGGGAGAGGTGCTCGTTGTTAAGGGTTTATTAAGGACTTGGGATGACGGTGCTGGAGTGGGGAGGTGGCACCAGGTGACCCCACTGTGGTCACTTCCAACCAGACCCGCCGGGTGACTGTGACTTGCGAGGGGCTGGTGGCTGTGTCACTTCCCAGAGTGCTGGGGGTGCTCCCTTTGCTGCAGTGGGGTTTGGAGGGGCCTCTTCCCATATCCTGCCAGGCTCCAGCAGCCTTGTCCGGCTCCTCCATCCCCAGCTCGGGGCAGGCAGCGTGAGGAGCTCACAGGGACTGGCCGGGGATGGTGATCCTGAATGACCGGATGCGTGTGACCATTCACCCAGTCACCTCTGCCAGCCCGGGGGTGGGAGGAGAGATTAAGAGCAGAAAATATCCCTCCTGGAGGGCTTAGAGGGCTCTAATGGCATTAGGTCAGGAATTGGGGTTAGTCCTCCCCACCTATGCCCACACAGGGGTGGTTAAAGCGCTCCAGCACATGCGGGAGGAGCGGGGCCGGGGTTGGAAGGGAGGAGTAAGGAGAGGGAATCGTGTTTGAAACAAAATCCCCCCTGTGGACCTGGTGGCAAAGGGGAAGAGCAGAGCAGGGTCGTGCTGGGACAGGAGCAGCCCCATGTTGGCCCCTCCTGGCCTGGCTCAGGGCTCGCTGTGAGCTCTGCTCCCCCCTTTCACCCCTTGTGCTGTTGGGGACAATGTTTGGGTGTCCCTTGGGGATCCTGTGCAGGGAGGAGCCTTTCTGAGCAGCTCCCCCTGTCCCTCTGCAGGGGAGGATCTTCCTTCTCCTTCTCTGCGCCAGGAGGATGTCGGTGGAGCACAGAGAAGGTTTCAGTGGGACAGGGAGCCTTGTTACATCCCAGCAGGGTTTGGAGGGGATGTGCGTGGGGGGACCCAGCCCAGCCAGCCCAGCCCATCCCACACCTGGGGCCAAGGCAGCCTGGAGAGTTTCCAGCTGAGAAGGAGCTGCCCAGGAAGGAGCACAGAGGTTTCCCCTTTGATGTGTGCGGGGAAGACGCCTTTGGCTCCCTCTCAAAGCCGGGGCTCTCCCTGCAGGCCCGGCCGGTCCCCGGCACGTGGAGCCTCCGTGGGCCATTCCCAGTGGCTCTGGAGCTGAGGGGGAGCAGTGGCCCCGTGGCCAGCAGGACAGTGGCCACACACTGGCCCCGGGCTCAAGGGGCTGCACCAGGACCTCCAACCACTGAAATAGGGAACAGCCAGGGGGAAAAGGGTTCCTCATATTTCCAAGTCCCTTTTGTTCCTAAAATTGAACGTGGTTTAAGTAGAAAGCATCGATTATGGGAGCAGGTTCCAAAATACATAAATCAGTTTTCATTGTAGAATCAAAGAATCCTGGAGTGCTTTAGGTTGAGAGGGGTCTCACAGCCCATCCAGTGCTACCCCTGCCATGGGCAGGGACACCTTCCACTGTCCCAGGTTGCTCCAAGGCCCTCCAACCTGGCCTTGGACACTTCCAGGGATCCAGGGGCAGCCACAGCTGCTCTGGGCACCCTGTGCCAGGGCCTCCCCACCCTCCCAGTCAAGGATTTCTTCCCAATATCCAATCTAAACTGACCTCTTTGCTCATGTGCTGGGAAGGAAGGACATGGGGAAGAGCAGGGGTGGGATTTTCTCTTCCTCTTTTCCAAACTGCTTCTGAAAACTTTGAGAGTGGCAAAATGCGAAGGGAAAGGGCAGGAAAAAAAAATAATGCCTCTGTAAAAGCAGAGGAAAAATGGGAGGGAAAGGAGAGTTTTGGAAATGTGTCCCCTTGGCTGCCAGGCCCTGGTTGCCAGCAATGTGCCCCTCAGGGAGGGAAGGTCATGTTAATGGGGTGGTTGAGTGGAACCAGGGAATTTTAAAATTTGAGGAGGTGGAGGGAGCAGATGAGGATGAACATGTTGTGGTAGCTGATGGATGAAAGGTGTGTGAGACATTTAAGCCCTTCTCCAAGGGCTTAAATGATCAGAATTTTCATCTCTTTCCCACTCAACCTCTATTTCTTCAAGGAGGATCAGGAACTGCAGGAGGAACCTTTTTGGGAGCAGCGTGGATGCTCTGTGTTGGCAGTGGGAGGTTGGGCCAGCAGAGAGGGAGGCTGAGCTGGAAGGGCCCCCCAAAGTCAGCGCTGGCTTCCTGCACTGAGGCTCTGAGCAGTCAGGGTGGCGATGGCTCCTCCTGGGACCCCCATCCTCTAGATTTTGTGTTCCTGGAGTCCTTGTGTGTCTCAGGGCCAGGCTGCAGCCCCCCATCCTCTGAGGATAGGCTTTAGGGACAGCAGGCACCTTCCCACAGCAAAGGGACACTGCAGGCCAGGAGCACTTGGTGGAGAAATGGAGCAAATGGTGATGTTTTGCCTCAATTTTCCACATGGAAAAGGAGGCTCTGCTCTGACCAGTCTTTGGTGGGCTGAGGAGCTCCTGCCAGCCTGAGCTTTGAAGCAGTGGTCACATCCCTTCCAGGGTGGAGACTTCCCCTGTCCCTGCAGGCTGGTGGCATTTTGGGGCCCTGGAGATCCCGAGGGGGATCCCGGGTGCAGCCGGTGCTCCCCCTCCTGCAGGAGCCCTGTCACCACCTCACACTGATCTGGCAGGAGCAGGGAGCAAGGAGAGAGACTGGGAAGCTCCAGGGTTGGAGAGTGGCCCTTTGGATAAGGGAGCAGTGGGATGTGTCCATCCAGATCTCTGCCCAGCGTGTCCCTGTGCTGGGAGCTGCTGTCACAAACTCCATGAGCGGCAAACTCCGTGGGAAAGGCAGGGCTGGAGGGATTTGCCTGGACCAGGAGAGAAAGAAAGCAGGTCTGAGTTCGGGGGGAGCAGGACACTGCCAGCACATCCCTGAAATCCCTGCCAGGCTGCATCCCTGCCTGGATGGGCCTGGTTGGGCCCTTTGGTGTCACCCCAGCCCGAGCTCTCCTCCCCTGCCCAGGGTCCCCCTCCCAGGGGCAGTGAGGAAGGGGCTGCTCAGCCCCTGGGGTGGAGCTGGGCGAGTACAAAGCTCCGATTTCATCCCCGTTGTTCCCTGCAGTGGCCCCAGAGCAGGAACAGCGGCCAGAGGGACGGTCACTGCTCCTCACCCCAGTCCAGTCCAGTCTCAGGGTGGTGACCTTGTGGCTCACAGGGTGCACACCTCATCCAAAAGCAGTTTGAAGGGAAAAGCACTGATTTCTGTTCAGCTGTTGAGTTTGGGCTCGTGAGTGTTCTTTGGATGAACAAAGCTTGGCTTTGGGAGGCACCTTCAGCACAGCCCAGAGGGGCTGCACTGGCACAGCACCTGGGGGGGTGATCCCCCTACCCAGGGCTCCCACAGGGCTGTGGGTGGTGCCCCTCCTGCTCTCATTGAGGGGACAGTGTGAGGGGAATCTTCAGTCACTTCTCTCTGCCACAGCTTCAGCTCCACAAGGTGATGGGGGAAACCAGAGCTCTCTGCAGGACTGGCTGGGCAGGGAGCTCTGGGCTGTGTTGCACTGGATGGAATAACCTAAATTTGTCAAAAGAGTAAGAAAATAATTAGAGAGTGTCCAAAGGAGGGACACGGAGCTGGGGAAGGGGCTGAGGAGCGGCTGAGGGCACTTGGCTCGTTCAGCTGGAGCAGAGGAGACTGAGGGGAGGCTCCTCGGGGGCTGCAGCTCCTCCCGAGGGGAGGCGGAGGGGCAGGGGCTGAGCTCTGCTCTGGGACAGGGACAGGAGCCCAGGGAACGGCTGGAGCTGTGTCAGGGGGGTTGGGATGGAGCTGAGGGAAAGGTTCTTCCCCCCGAGGGTGCTGGGCACTGCCCAGGCTCCCCAGGGAATGGTCCCGGCCCCGAGGCTGCCAGAGCTCCAGGAGCGTTTGGACAGCGCTGCCAGGGATGCCCAGGGTGGGGTTGTTGGGGTGTCTGTGCAGGGACAGGGGCTGGACTGGATGATCCTTGTGGATCCCTTCCAGCTCAGGATATTCAAGGATTCCATGGTTCTAAATCCCTGGATGGAAACACCATCAGTGCTCTGAACGAGAAGCATCCCAGGCTGCCAGGGGGGTCTTTGAACCAGGTGAGCAGGTGCAGAACCAGTGTCTGAGCCCTCCATCGCTCCCTCCTCCGAGTTTTCCAGCTTTGAGCCTTTGGTGCTGCTCCTGGACAGGAATGTCCTGGGGAGTTCTGAGCTTCCCAGCCTGGGGTGGAGAGAGCTGACAGGAGCATCCCTGGCTGTCCTGGGGTGGTGCCAGGACACAGCGCGGTTCGTCCCAGAGGGGGAGGAGAGTCAGGGGGGCTTTTCTGTCTGTTTGAAGTCCCCAATTTCACAATTTACCATTCATCTTCAGCAGGGACAGGCAGGGAGGGGGTGGTTAAACAGCGAGGAAACTGATAAGCCATAACAGATTTCTTTCTAGTAATTATTTCAGTAATTAGCTGCCTTTCAGAGCAGTGTTCCTAATCGGGTGGGTATTGTCAGCGCCTGTAGATTGGGGTCTTCCTGGACAATGGGTTTAATCAGGGGCTTGTTGCTGCTCCTGGTTTTTTAACTTCTTTTTTTTCCTCCCCGTTTTTAATCCCTGGCTGTGTTTTGCCTCCCTTTTTCCCCCAGGCCGGAATTCTAATGGAATTCTAATGGAATTAGCAGTGTGGGGCCGGGGGAGGTGCACGGTGGGTGGTGGCTGTGCCGGGCCTGGGGTGACTTGGGGGCACTGGTTTTGCCAGTGGGTGCTGGAAAAACTTGTAGGCAGCATTTAAATACTTTTTCTCGGGCTGTCAAGTGCAGGGCCGGGAGCTGGAGTTTGGTGATCCCCGTGGATCCCTTCCAGCTTGGGCTGTTCCACGATTCTGTGGTCTGTGAGAGAAATGGCAAAGCCATGAGTTTATTTAAGAGCAGTTCGCTGCGGTGGAGGTGAGATGCTGCCGTGATCCAGGGGGCCAGAGCCAATCCCTGACACTGCCAGAGCTGGTGGGAACCTCTGGGAAGAGCAGTTTTTATTTTAGCACCTTGTCCCCGAGCTCAGGGCAGCAGCGCCTTTGGGAGGAGCCACACACACGGCATGAGGGGTTTCTCTGGAAAAGCCCTGGGTGAAGGCAGGGCCTGGGGGAGGCTTCCCAGAGCCCCACACAGCCAGATCCTGCAAGAGGGAACGTGCTGGGAGAGGAGAGAGGCTGGGAAAGGGCTCCTTAGGCAGGGCTGGAGGCAGCACGGGCAGGTGAGGGGCCAGGAGAAGGAGCTGGCTGGGGAAAGGCAGGAGGGGGATGCCAGAAAGAGCTGGAAATGCTGAATGCTCTCAGCCACTGTCTGGGGGCACTGACTCGAGGTGCCTCTGCTGTGCTTCACCTCCTTTCCAAAGGGATTTATTCCCACTATCTTCTCCTCCTCCTCCTCCTCCCACAAGATCCCTTCACACCCATCTGCAGGATTTCAGTAATTCTGCTGGGAGCAAGATGGAGTTTGGGGGGATTCCTGGTGGTTTTTTCCCAGGTTGCTGGGACTTGTCTCCATCCTGGTCCTTGCCTCCTTCCTGGGGCTTTGCCACCTTTCCTGGTTGGTGCCCTGGGCCATGGCTGCCGAGGGGTGATGGGGTGGGTCCAGGTTTGCCACCTGTGCCGTCTCCCTGCCCACAGAAACAGCTCCTTCTGCTGGCAGATTCAGCCTTTCCTTCTGCACCTTTTGAATCTTAGCAGGCTTGGGTACACTCCAGTCCAGAAAAGTTCATTATTCTTTCTTCTGCCTTGTTTTTGTAGACAATTAAATGTAAAATTTCTTCTGCTGGATTTTCTACTGCTTTTTTCCCTTGTTATGTGATGATGGAGGGTGCAGGAGCTGGGGCTGGCCAGGGCTGCCCTCTCCTTCCCAATGTCCCCCATCCCATGGGGCACCCGCGGACCCAAGGGTGCAGCAGATGCTGAGTGAGGAATGAGAAACATCCAGGGAAGGTTGTGGGTTTGGAGCAGAGCTGGCACTGGGTTCAGAGAATCCTGGAATATCCTGAGCTGGAAGGGATCCACAAGGATCATCCAGTCCAACTCCTGGCATTAAGCAGGAGACCCCAACAACCCCACCCTGGGCATCCCTGGCAGCGCTGTCCAAACGCTCCTGGAGCTCTGGCAGCCTCGGGGCCGGGACCATTCCCTGGGGAGCCTGGGCAGTGCCCAGCACCCTCGGGGGGAAGAACCTTTCCCTGAGCTCCAGCCCAACCCCCCTGNATTAAACTTCACACAACTGTGGATTGCCCGGTGTCCCTTCACCCTCCCACACACATCCAGGAGCCCCCTGGTCCAGCCCAAGTTCTCAGGTGATGGCAGAGGCTGCTGGAGGGGGTTTGGAGCACCCTGGGATGGTGGAAGGTGTCCCTGCCCATGGCAGGGGTGGAACTGGATGAGCTATAGGGTCCCTCCCAACCTAAACCATCGTGTGACTCCAGGATTCCCCACTCCAGTCACACGTGGAAGCAGCAGTGTGTTATCAGATGGGAGACCTGGCTGCTGCTGTCCGGCCAAACCCCCGTGGCATTGCCCTGCCTTTCCTCTGCCTTAGGAGTAATCAGGACCTGCCTGATGCCACAACCTGCTGGGTTCTTCGTGCCCGTGGCCGGTGCTGCGGCGGATCGAGCTCTTAAGCTCTTTTAGAAATTAGGTCATTTGGGAGATCCATGCCCTGACATTCTGACCTTTGTTTACTTAACATTTAAGCCTCTGAAAGGAAATGGCAGCAGCACCCAGAGCCCCCGGCTGTGGCTGGAGGTGAGGGAGGGGGAGGCTGCACCGTGCCAGGACCTCTCTATCAGGAATGGGGGTCTGGGGCTTGGAGGTTGTAGTGGGGGAATCCACTCAAATTTTTGGGTTGAGTTCAAGGCCTCCATGGTAAGGTTGCAAAATGAGCAGCCTCCTCTCTCTTCCCATCTGACACAGGGTGCCCAGAGCAGCTGTGGCTGCCCCTGGATCCCTGGCAGTGTCCAAAGCCAGGTTGGATGAGGCTTGGAGCAGCCTGGGCCAGTGGAAGGTGTCCCTGCCCATGGCAGGGGTGGCTCTGGATGGGCTTTAAGGTCCCTTCCAACTGAAACCACTCTGGCATTCTCTGATCCCTTGGCCCTGTGCTTCAGGGGGGGCTGGTTTGAGGCATTTTGCTTCCCCTCCCCTCTTCATCTCCTCCCCAAAACCTCTTAGTGCTGTGGGGAGGCTTCTGCCAGCTCCAGCATCGCCCCCATGCATTAACCTGCATCTTAGTGGCCTCAGGGCTGGCTTTAGGCTAAGCAGATTGGCAAAATCCTGCCCCTCCCAATTTTGCTCACTAAGCCAGACCGGAGGCAGGATGTGATTTGTGATCCCCTTTTCGGGAAGGGTTTGGGGGTGGGGGCTGGTGGAGTGCCTGTTCCCCACTAGAAGAGTGTCTGGTTTTGCTTTAGGGGGATGGCGAGAATCCCAAAGGACACTGTTGTGCCTGCAGCTGCTCCGGGCACAGCACAGAACCATTCCCTTCCTCCCAGGCTTGTGTCCTTTGATGTCCTGGCACCCCTGGGTGCTGCTGGCTGGGGCCACGCTGCACCCAGGGCAGTGACCATGAGCCAGGACATTTCGGAGAGGGAACATCCCACCAGGGGTCTGGGCTCCTTTTTTTTGGCCCTTCAAAACTTTATTTTCAGCTGCATGTGGGCAGGGTGAGGTGGGTGTGAGCGAAGCCCTCGTTGATGCTGAGTGCCAGGACACAGGGAGTGGCTTCCCACTGCCAGAGGGCAGGGATAGATGGGCTATTGGGAAGGAATTGTTGGCTGGGAGGGGGGGGAGGCCCTGGCACAGGGTGCCCAGAGCAGCTGTGGCTGCCCCTGGATCCCTGGCAGTGTCCAAGGCCAGGTTGGACAGGACTTGGAGCAGCCTGGGACAATGGAAGGTGTCCCTGCCCATGGCAGGGGTGGCACTGGATGGGATTTAAGGTCCCTTTCAACCCAAACCCTTCTGGGATTCTCTGAAGTTCCCAGGGGCACGTGGGCACCGCTGGCACGGGGCTGTTCCTACACAGATCCCAGCTGGCAGCAGTGCCCTGGCTGTGAGGAACCCGCAGGTTTTGTGAAGCTGAATCTCCCCCAGGAGAGGGGAAGAAGGTGCCCAGTGCCTGGGGTGGAGCAGAGCTCAGCTCTCGTGCGCTGGGATTGCATTTCCTGTTGTCTGGAAAGCGCTCTCGGAGTCTGGTCACTCGTCCTGGCCTTTGCTCTGCTCCGGCCCTGCCTCTGCCAAGTGCAGCTGGCCGGGTCTCCGGTGTCTGCAGGGAGGTTTTGGCTCAGGGCTGCCCCTGCCAGTTTCCATGGCCACAAGCACTTCCCTGCACCGCTGCAGCTCCGGGCTTTTGGTGTTTATGGACCTGCTCTCCGTGAACTTACAGCAGCTCCTGTTTTAGCAGGAGCTTTTCAGGGCTGTCCCTTCATGGAGGGCAGAGGTGTTGCCTCACGGGATCAGGATTTGTCCTTTGGCAAAATCCAGGTGCCTGGGGGCAAAAAAACCCCCCTCCATTTCCCTCTTACCCCAAACCTTGTTATTTCTCTTCTCCTTCTGCAGGGAAGAGCAGTGAAAGAGCCTCGTACTCCACGTTTGGAAGAGACACAGGGATGCCAGGACTAAACCAGGTAATGACAAAACACAGTGAGATTTTCTGCTTCATTTACTGGCTCCCGAAAGTGAGAGTCTAGTACTGAAAACCAGCCTGGATTTACATCTCATCTCCGTGCACGGGGTCCTGGGAAGCTTCTGCTCTGCTCCAAAACCTCTGTCGAGTGTTGGGGGTTCATGCTGGTGTGTGTTGCTGGCTCAGAAGAGTTGTCAGAGGTTAGAAAATGGTTGTAGCAGCCTCTCGCTTCTTTCCCAAACTTGTCCAGGCTCACTGTTTTTGTTATTGTTACTCCTGGTTTGTGTTTGATCAGCCATGACCCAGCCACGCTGCCTCGCTGGGGAGTTCCAGGGAGCCAGATCCAAGCAACACCTTCCCTGTGCCAGGCTGGCAGGGGAGCATTCCAGGAGGCTCCTTCCCCATCCCCTGCCTGCCCTGGGCTTTCCCTCTTCCTCTCCAGCAGCATCTCCCAGTTCCCTGGGCAGTGTCCCATGTCCTAGTTCTGGGTAGGGAAGCTCTGTGGGGTGGTTTCTGCGCTGCTGCAGCAGCATTTGAGTGACTGTCGGGTGCAGCTTTGGTTTCATGGTGGGGCTGTTGATGCGGGACCTGCAGCAAGAGCTCTCTGTCTGCTCTGGGGCCCAGCATCAGGACGTGGAGCTGCTGGAGAGAGTCCCGAGGAGGCCACGGAGATGCTCCCAGGGCTGGAGCCCCTCTGCTCTGGAGCCAGGCTGGGAGAGCTGGGGCTGCTCACCTGGACAAGAGAAGGCTCCAGGGAGAGCTCCAAGCCCCTTGCAGGGCCTAAAGGGGCTCCAGGAGAGCTGGAGAGGGACTGGGGACATGGACATGGGACATGGAGGCATGGAGGGACAGGACACAGGGAATGGCTTCCCAGTGCCAGAGGGCAGGGCTGGATGGGATATTGGGAAGGAATTGTTGGCTGGGAGGGTGGGGAGGCCCTGGCACAGGGGGCCCAGAGCAGCTGTGGCTGCCCCTGGATCCCTGGCAGTGTCCAAGGCCAGGCTGGATGGGGCTTGGAGCAGCCTGGGACAGTGGAAGGTGTCCCTGCCCATAGCAGGGGTGGGATGAGATGGGCTTTGAGGTCACTCTGAACCCAAGCCATTCCACCATTGTGGGATTCCGTGATCTCCACAATCCAGGGAGGGACTGGCACAGCAGAGCCACCTCTTGCAGACACGGCCCGGCCCCGTTGGGTCACCCCACGTGAACCCCGGGGCTGTGCTGGGGGGAACAACTTTGCTTCCTGTGGGGAATACCACAGGCATCAATCCGAGCCTGGAACGCAGTGGAGCAGCCCTGAGATAACCTTCCCTGCTGCCACCAGCATCCAGAAATAGTTTTTCGGGAAGGAGTGAGCACCTCCCTTTGATGTGTGGCTCCAAGTGCCCCCTCAGTGCCCGGCGTGGCCCTGCAGAAACGATCCCAGCACTGGAGCCAAGGGAGGAGCTTTTGGCCGGACAGCTTTTATTTTATCCATGTACACACACACATATTACATGTTTTAATTTTACACAAATTTGTCATAATTTCCTCCTCTCTGAAGTGAGGATGTTTCCTTTGCTGGAGCAGCTGTGCTGGCTGTGCCAGAGTGGATTTCATTTACCACTGAAGCTGCTCAAAGAAAACCAGGCCCGGTGCCAAGTGTTGCTTTTGGATGTGATGGTTTTGCTGGGCTTTCGTGGAGGAGGGGGAATATAAGGTAACAGAAATGGGGGGGTCAAATGGCCGGGAGAGGTCCCAGGAGAGGCGGGCACTGGGCTCGGGATCGGGTGGCAAATCCCACTTGATGTAGAGAGGAGACAAAACCCCCTTGTGGGGGTGGGGGGAGGCCAGCAGAGCCGCCGTGGCCCCCAGAGCAGTTGTTACTTCTGGCTCCAGTTTGGGGGAGTGAGGGGGGTTGACCTTTTTTTTGTTTGTTTTTGAAAAGATGAAAAATTGTCTGGTGGAGATGCCCTGGATGGGGATCGGGTTCTGCCCCAAAAACGCCCTGCTCTGGGGCAGAGCTGCGGCTTCCCCCTTGTTTAACCCTGAACCATCTCCTGGGGCATCCCCAGGGAGAGGAAACGGGAAGAAAACCCCTTTCTCTGGGAAATTGCCTCAAAATCCCAGTGCCTCCCCTGCCTGCAGGAGGAGCAGGGCAGCAGCTCCCGGGATCCCTCCGGGTGCTTTCCTTGGCCACGCACGGAGCGGGTCCGGAGCGAAGGAAACCTGAGCAGTGGAACAGATTGCAGGAATGTCACCAGCTGTGAACACACGAGCTCCTCTTTCCCTCCCTGACCCCTTTCTGGAGGAGACGGAGTTTGAAAGCAAAGGTTTTTCTTTCCAGTTTCTCAAAAGCCTGAAATCCTCCTTTATTTCCATGTGTTGCCCTCGGAAGATGGGTCAAAGCTGAGCTTTTGGGCCTTCAGGGCCCTTTGCCAGCCCTGTGCAATTCCATGTAAATACACTGAACTTCCTCCGAGCTGAGAGGGGCAGTGCTGGAGGAGAGGCTCCGTCCCAGGAGGGAGCACCCTGGGCTCCGGCTCCCCCGGCTCTGCTGCTTCCCAGCGTGCCCAAGGTCAGCCGGGATAAACACGAGGGAGGAGTTTCCTGGCTTTAGAAAGAGGGATTTGGCTTTTCCCTGATAAAACTCAGGAGAAAACCATCCTGAGCAGCGGCAGCGCCGTTCCAGGGCACTGGCCATGACATGGGCTGGTGACATGGGGCTCATCCTGCCCTCCTGGACATCAAGGTGGCCATGGGACCACGATGTCCCCCCCATGGCACCTACAAGGTGACTGTGGGACCACGATGTCCCCCCCCATGGCACCTGCAGGTTTGCATCCCTGGTTTGCAGAGGCTCCTCACTGGGGTCCAGCAGGAAAGCACAAGCTGAAAGCCCCTTTTGTTCCCCCACACCTATTCCCCCACCTCCACCCCCATATTTACGGATTTGCTTTCCCTGCTGGCCCCTTGGCTCGTGTTTATTTTTCCCCTCAGCTGAATTGGCGTGAAGGTGGCTCAAAGCAGCTCTGTTCTCTCCCAGCGAGTCATTTTCCAGTGTAATTCCATGGAAGGGCTTTTCTCTCTCCTTGTTTGCAGCCCGGTTTCCTGCCCAGCGAGATGGGAATCGCCAGCCCCAGCACGCTTTCCCCCACCGGGGGCAAAGGGGGGTCTCAGTATTTTTCTTACCCCAACAATCCTCGCAGGAGAGGTGCTGAGAGCAGCATAGGTGAGTGACTGCGTGTCCCCCGGGTGCCACCACGCCGCAGGGTTGTCACCTGGGCAGGTGCCCCTCTCGGATCTGCCTTTGGGAATGAGGAACTGATGCCGAGAATGAGGACGTTGATGTTGGGAATGAGGGACTGATGTTGCCATGGGTGTACCTGGCATGAATTTGGCATTTGCTCATTTTAGGGGAGGGAATGCATATAAATATCTCTTCTCTATATAGAGAGATATCTAACTTCAGGAAAGGGGTGCTCAGACTCAGGTGCAATTTCCCTCTTTCTGGAAAATGCCAGATTA
The DNA here is from genome assembly GCA_013397815.1 of Aleadryas rufinucha. Classification (NCBI taxonomy): domain Eukaryota; kingdom Metazoa; phylum Chordata; class Aves; order Passeriformes; genus Aleadryas; species Aleadryas rufinucha. Next base: position 17,719 of record VZTH01000344.1, read on the forward strand.
GCTGAAAGCAGCAAAGCTTGAGGTTCTTCTAAAGACCCTTCCAGCCACACTGCACATCCTGGAAAACCTTGGGCTGCCTCGGAGGCTGTTCCCGTGGCTGCTGGCCCTCCTGGAGCTGCAGCAGGCAGGGCTGGCAGGAGCAGGGCGTAGGAGGCAGCGGGAGGTCCGGGCGCTGTGCCCTGGGACTCAGGGAATGTTTGCTCCAAGAGCTCTCCCTGCCTGCTCCGGGGTTCCCAAACAGGACTTACCCATGTCTGGATCGACCTGGGAATGACTTTTACCACAGGCTGGGGTCAGGTGTGGGTTTAACTTCGGAGGGAGCACAAGCTCCAGTTCCCCAGAACTTGTGTTCCTCGTCACAGTTCCCCCTGCAGCCTCCAGAGCCACTTTCCTGCTGCTATTTTGGGCTTTCCCCAACAAACGAAACCAGAAGTGACCCAGTGATGGGTGCATTTTTCAGTGCTTTTCAGAAACAGGCACCTACTCTGGTGCTGCCACTTCAGCCTGGAAAATGATTCTTTGGCATTCTGTGGGATGAATTCCTGCTCCAGAGGTACATCCCAGCTGAGTCCCTGAATTGGCAGGTTGCTGTGTTAGCATCCTGCACCCCCCAGCCAGGGCTTTCCTTAATTATGAAAAATAATAAAAAATAATGATGAAAAATAAAAAATAATTACAAAAAATTAAAATAGTTATAAAAATAATAATTATGAAAAATAGAATTAAAAAAAAATTAGCCAGTGCTTCCCCTTGAGCCACTCCTGGATGTTTCCCCACCATCTCCCTGAATCGTCCCCTTCCCCCAGGACACTGTGTCCCCTTCCAGAGCTGGAACAGGAGTGATGGGCTGGGGTCTGTCCCTGGGAAGCACATCCCTGCCTCCTGCAGCAGTGAAGTTTTCCCAAGTATATCCCTGTGTAGGGAGCAAATGAAAATGCTGCCCAGCCCTGCATGGGTTCCCTTTCTGCATCCTCTCTCCACAAACCCACCTGAAGTTAAAGTGTTTCTGAAAAAAAAACCCCAGTGAGGGGTTATAACGTTAAATGTTATTACATTTATGGGCTCAGTCTCTCCCAACAAGCCCTTGCTGTCGTGGGATCTCTGTGTGGGTGTGAAACCTGCCCCTAAAGGGTGCAGACAAGATTTGGAGGGGCTCATCCTTGGACATTTTCACTGTTGATGCTTCCTTGGCCACGGGACATTGGGGATCTCAGCCCTGTCTATACCTGCAGTTTCCAACCCCTGAGACTTTTGCTGCAGCTCATTTCCCCTCCCTCTAACCCCCCTGAAAACTCAGATCCTCTCTTCTCTAACGCAGACGGACAGCCCAAGAAGGTTCGGAAGGTGCCTCCTGGACTCCCCTCCTCGGTAAGTGGCAGCAGCGCGTTCTCCATTTCCCATTCCCCGGGAACCATCCCTGCTCCCTGTGCCACAGAGCTGCAATCCCAAACATCGAAGGCTGGGGTTTTAGCAGGATGGGGAAGGGTTTCCCGTGTGGGAGAATGGGAAAGCTTTGGGAGAGCTCGGTGGGGAAGGAGCCCGGGGCCGCGGCCTCCTGCCCCCAGCGCGGGCTGGGTTTGACGTCATGTCGCGAGTGAAAGGCGACACCGGGGCTCGGGTGTCCCTGCAGCGGGGGAAGCGGCGCAGTTGCGCTGGGGGCAGGCAGCTGAGCCCGCTCCAGGTGTGCGCTGCTCTGCAGGAAAGCCGAGCAGGAATACTCCATCCCCGCTCCCGCGGCTGTTCCGGGGAATAAACTGAACAATGTCTTTGTGGCTGCGAGTAACGGGATCTCCAGGAAAGCTAATTGGGGCGGGCTGGAGGGTTCCTGCAGGAACACGGGAGCTGTCTGGCAGCCGGGGCTGCATTCCTGGCTGGAATATTGGCGTGCTTGGAGGAGGACGGCTCTGTCCCATTGGGCTTTGTCCCATTGGGCTCTGTCCCCAAGCTCTGTCCCCAGACCGGGGCTGTGCTGGACACGTGCCCTCACCCCCTGCCAAAGCTGCGGTGACGCTCTCCCATTCCCAGGGAGCACCCCCATCCGTGGGGGAAATCCTGTGCTGTGGCATTCCCTGAGCACTCGAGCAGAGCTGTAACTGCCAGCACAGGCTCTGCCTTTGGAATTGGACCCCGAGGTGCTGGGTTTGGAGGATAGAGGGAGAGGAGGGCACCGAGGGCTTGCCGCGTTGGGCTCACAGACCTGGGGATGTTGGAGGGTCCACGTGAGGCAGAAACCAGCCCCAGCTGCTCCAAGAGTCGGTGTTTTCACAAGGAAAACCTGCTCAAGTCACAATCCATGTCGCTGCCTCGAGTTTCTGTGTGAAATTTGGAGCGTTAAACCCCAGTCGACATGTGGGGAAAACATCGCCCCCGACAAATGGCCTTTATTGGCCTCGGATTTCAAAGTGCTGGGGCTGAGCCCGTCCTGCTGGCAGAGCCCTGGAGGGCCCTGATTCCCACAGGAGGAGCTGCTTGGCATTTGCCACAGCTCAGCCCCTTTCCTGTGTCTGAGTGACACCTGCACAGCCTTTCATGGGATCATGGAATGGTTTGGGTTGGAAGGGACCTTAAAGCCCATCCCATCCCACCCCTGTCATGGCAGGGACACCTCCCACTGTCCCAGGCTGCTCCAAGCCCTGCCCAGCCTGGCCTTGGACACTGCCAGGGATCCAGGGGCAGCCACAGCTGCTCTGGGCACCCTGTGCCAGGGCCTCCCCCCCTCACAGGGAGGATTTTTTTCCCCAACATCCAACCTAAATCTCCCTCTCTGCCCTGGCTGTCGCCTCGGCTGCCCCTTGATGCCAAAGCTCCAATTGTCAGAGCACGGGCTGGTTCTGCCTCTTTCCCTCACCCTCCCTGTGCTGGGAGCTCCGGCTCCCTGGTTTGTTTTTGAACTTCCACACCTGGGGAGACAGATCCGTGCCGAGGCGGCAGGAGAAGTGTGAAGCAGAAGGAGTGGCCTCAAAGGCAGCGGATCAAAGGCTCTTTCTTGTCTGACTCGCCCATGCAGGAGCCCGCCCCGTGTTATCGCTGGACCCCGTGCAAAATAAATAGGTTAATCAGCATCTTATTAAAATGAAGTGCTTTAATCTGTAATACCCGAGCTGCTTTGAAAACTCGCCGAGGTCAGCGGCTGCAGGAGCTGAGGGTGGGTGGGTGAGCAGGGAGTGATGCCAAAGGCACTGAGAGGCACTGGCAGTGTGAGGGGGTTCAGGGGCTGTGAGAAGTGATGCCAGGCAGGGACGGGCACAGAGGTGCCTGTGCTGGGAACCCAGGGCCTTTGGGCTCAGGGCTTTTGTCCCGAGGAGGCCAC